>VWZK01019937.1:305494-348355 GCA_013396935.1 Baryphthengus martii
GCTGTGAAGGGCTGCCCTTGGAGCAGCGGACAAGTGCCACGCTGATGCAGCGTGACGTAAGGCAGCTGATGTTGGGGCTGCGTCAGGAACTCGCTGCAGGAGTGACAGGCCACAGTGGTGTGACTCCCATGTCTGATGGAGGACCACAACTGACATAGCAGCCATGTCATGCTAGTGAGAAAGGATTTCAACAGGGGAAAGGAGTTGTCGTGACTTCGCTGACTAGCGTGTAGCAAATAGGTGAGGTAGAACATCCCCAGTGGTTAGATGGTGCAATGAGGTGATGTGGACATGGAGGAAGGAAAGATGTAATAGGTGACGGTGGCAGGAGGTGACAGGATTTCCCAGAAGGCAATGAAGAAAGAGCATGTTGGTCAGATTTCCTGACCATAACTTGTTTGTCAATATTCAGATCCAAATGAAGTTTGACAAGAAAAGGGTGTTTATGATGCCAGTGCTCGCAGTTAACCACCATCATCACACAGCAGCTTTGGTAACATTCCACGTCCAGATGGATCATCTTAAGCAAAATCAGACTGAGTTTGCAAAATCAGCAGAGTAGAAATGTGTAAAACAGCTGAATGTACACACGTCTTAAACAGTATCTTCAGAAACATACTAGACTCATTTGAAGGTAGAAAGATACTTTCTGCAAAAATAAAGCTTCGATGGAAGACTATAAGAAGCAGCTATGTCTTCTCGAAATGTTTTTTTTTTAATGTTTGGCTTCGTCACTTTTATTTTTCAAAGTATATTTTAAAAATGAGAGCTGATGATAAATAGCACGTAAGCTATGGAAGATTAAGCTGGAACTGGCTTGCATTGGTTTTGTTTTTGGTGGCTGTACTAGCTGTAAGAATTTACTCTGGATACTGTTTCTTTCCAGTTTGGAGTTTCATTCTCATCTATTTTCCACAGCAGCCAAGACCTAGAACTCTGCTATGCCAGTGTCTGGGAGAGGTGTTATGTCTTGCTTCTGAAATAAGTGTCTTGCTCGGCCTTTAGTAGATATTTGCTCTTCTTGCAAGAATAACTACAAGCACCCAACCTGGAGGAAATCTTGACAGTCTCTGCAAATGGAGCTGATTACTAGCTGGTGCAAGTGATTTGTGAGGAGGTGGTGTGAGGATGTTTGTAATTAATTTGATGCCTTAAGCCTGAGGTGTGAGATACTGTATTACCTGTTCCAAGGCTAAATGTCAAGAACAGAGAAAACTGTATGGCAGAGTATTATGGCTATAGATCTGGGGGTGGGGTTGTCAAAGACTTTTTTTTTTTTTTTTTCTTTTTAATAAGGAACCTGAGTCTTGAGTAGAGAACCGTTCTCATGATACAACATAAATTTTGGGAGCTCATAGCGGACAGTTTCAGAATGGTTTTTTTGCTGGGTTCCCTCAGTGCAAGAAAGAGATAAAAGAAGGTACAGAAAAGCTCTGGAACTTGGAAGGGACGTTAACACCTCAGGATTCACTATTACATATGATAAATTCTGGTCTGCCTGAATTTTAAGATAGTACAAAAAGATGTAAATTCTCCGATCTCCATTGATTTCACTGTTCCTGAATCATTAACCAAACAGATGATGCACTGCAAACTGGTGCAGTATTGTCTCCAGTTACTCCCAAGTGTGCAGATCTTCATAAAGCCCTCAGTTGTCCCTCATAAATCACCTCCTGAGTTGAATGGGTGTTTAAAGTAAGTGTACTGTGTGACAAGTGCCTGTCTGTGCTGCACTCCAAAATGTGGCTCTTCAGGAGAAAGATCTTGAGCACTGAAGCCACCTAAACTATTTTAGCGCTGTCCATTAGATCAGAAATCCTCGTGCCCAAGCTGTCAGGAGCCAGTGTAAGGAAAATTGAGTTAAAAAAACTGACTTACAAAAAATTAAGAAGAATGGTGTTTACCTTCCTGCAAGGATTCCGTAGTTCTTGAACATAAATCCTGAACAACGCACTGGAAATGCTTAAAGTGATGGAATGTGCAAAGAGAAACAACATGCTGCAAATAAGGTTTAGTTTATATTTAAGTTAGTTATGAGAGGGCAGGATTGTCACCTGGAACAAGACAGAAAAATTATAGATATCCTCAGTGGGAAGTTGTTATGATGCTGTAAGTATCTTTTTGTAGATGTATAAATGATGAATACCTCTTGACACAAGTTTCTTTAATCAAATGGCAAAAAATTAGTGGTGAACTGTATTTTTTGAAGCTATGCAGCCTTTTTTTTCCAAAGAGTCTGCCAAAAATACTTAAAGGTCGTATGATAAAGAAAAAATTTCCCTCATAATCTGTCCCAGAGGTGGGTTTTGTTTTCTATGAAATACATGAATCAATTATTACTATTGTAAACCTCCTGGATAATGTTGACTATGTAAAAAAAATAAATTACTGGCATATAATAGAGTGGAAAGTTACATTATGGTGAAGCTGGGCCTAATTATTTTTCATGATGCTGTCTGATTTTATTTTTTTAATTGTTTTTCCTCTCTCCCTCAAGTGTTCTTTTCTGTATTCTCTTCCTTTCTTCCTTCCACCAAAGGACACACACATTTTCCAATGTCTTTAAGGCCAAGCTGATTTTTTTGATGAGCCCTTGCGATGCACAGAGGGAAATTTGCTGAAAATCTGTTTCCTGAGTATAGTTCTTCCACTAACTGCTTAGAACCCTCTCACCTGCAGTACTCCTTTTTCTGTGCCAGCTTTTTGCTCTAGAGATTTTTTTATGTTTTGCTTGCTTACTCAGTTTTAGCATCTGAATTGTGGACTGTGGTGAAAAAATCACAACATTATTATTTCAGGTAGCAAATCACTCAGCTATTGCTTCTAAAATATTCTTCATCTTTCTATATGATTCAGAAAAAGTCAGTTGAAGGTTCAAGTTGCTGGCAAAAGGTAATGAAAAAGATAACATTTTTGTCAAATTGGTTTAGAAATAAACCTGCTTCCATAATTATGGACACAAAATTCCATTATGATAGACACAAAAATGGATTGTGTCTATAACCTTGTTCTTTTATTGGTCTACAAGAGAAAAAAGAAATGCCATAATTGTAGTGGGTACTTTTTTCCTCATAGCAGCTGCTGCTAAACCCAGCAGGAACCTAAAGTTGGACTTTTGCCTTGAATTATTTTTTTTTTTTTCCTTAAAGTGCTCTCACAGATTTGAACCCTGAGCTTTGTATCATCAGGGAAAACAGTTTTAAATTTTAGAAGAGGAATCGGAAGTGGTAGAGCAGGCTTAAAGGGAGAATATTTTATGGGTAAGCTGTACATGGCTTTTTGGGGAAGGGAAATATTTGTGGTGATAGATGTCTTACCTACCTACATCCTGAGGAGGATGTATTTATTTCACCCAGTTGTGCTGCCTGGAAAGAACTGTGGTTTCATTGGTGAGGATTCATCAGTCTGATCACTGAGGTGAAACTGGGGCTATGTGGAGAATTAGAATTTTGAAACAGTTTGCTTTAAAGGTCTGAGAAGCCCTTAACTGGAGAAACAAATGAAAGTGAAAAGATTTTCTATGGAAAAAAAGCATTTGGTATTTACCTATCGAAGGTCCTGTATAACCATTTCATTATTGTAGATTTGATTTAAATTTAACACACATAAAGACAAATGTGCAACAAGAATTTTATAGCTGTGTATTTGTATCTGCACTGACAAGGAAATGTGGAAATAAAATGAAATGGATCTTGGTGCTGGAGGAAAATTACAGAATGCATTATATGGCCTACTGGGTGTTTGGGTTTGCCCAAATTGTGAAAAATATTTCTTTAGATGTTCCTTAGTTTTGGAAGGCCTATTAAAGCAAGAATTTCCCACTACTGTGTTGTAAATAGAAAATATGTTTCTGTTTCCTCAAAACATCAACACAGAAGCAGCTTGGACTTTTAGATATTGGTTGATAAAGTGTTTCTATTTTGTATTAGTTCAACAGATCACAGTAAAATAACATATACAAGTGATTAAATCACTTGAAGATGCTTGTGCAGACTTTACTCATTGTCTAAATGAGCAAAAAGGGTGGAAAAAAAAAAAAGGATTTTATTTTTTTTTTTCCCCCTCAGGAATAAGACATCAATATAAAACACAAGAGCCAGGGAAGTCCTGTGAGGCTGGCAGAGTAATTCTCTTGTAGCTCTCTCAGATACTTCTCAGCAACCAACAGTAACTGAGTTGGATACGTGTGGAGCGTTACTTGCTGCTGTTTGATACTATGGTTATCTGTAAATAGCTGCATGTGAATTTTCATTGTAAGGGGTAATTTATTTTTTAGGAGCTTGAGAGGGAAATTGAAATAGTTCCCTCATCAGAGAGGCAGTTTTTCTACTGAAAAACACAACCTTTTTTTTTTTTATTGAGTTTTCCCATTTGTACATAGGGACCTAATGTGAAGATCAAAAAAGCCTGTAGTTTGCTGTCTTGTAATAAGAATACAGAATGCAAAAGAAAGATTATTAGAATTGATTATAGTCAGCTGGTAGAAACTGAAGTGGAGCTGGTAATTTTAAACACTGATCTGTGTATGTCTTGTTGCTGAAATTTAAAATTGGGATGCTAAATAATAGATACATGCTTTTTTTTTTTTTTTTACATTCCAATAAAACGTTGGTGATGTAGTTTTATGACTAGAAGGGCCTCTGAAATGAAAACAAGAATTTAGTTGCCACTAAATTTGCAAAATAAGAGAAGCTATCTTGAGACTGTTATTGTTGGAGTCAAGCTTTTCAGAAACAGCGTGCACTACAGTATTAAACAACTCAGGAGTTGGACTTGAACAGTTTGGGTGGTATAAAGTGGTTTAAGTCTTTCTGCACTAGGAAGTTTTGTCAGCATCCACGGTTGAAGTTGAACTAGGTGATCATTGAAGGTCCCTCCCAACCGGAACTAGTCTAATTCTTTGGCCCTGTTGTTTTATAAAGTAATATTGTTTACAACTGACTGATTGTTTAGGAGGAATTACAACTCAATTTAAATAATATTCCTTTTTTTGAAAATCATTACTGAAAGCACATCTTTTCTTTGGTTACATTGCTTTTATACAGCTCTGGCTTGGACCCCGAGTAGCTTTGCGGCGTGTTCTGCATCTTGCAAAGCAGCCTTCGCTTGGGTTGAGCAGCATTAAGCACATCCCAGAAGGGTGCTCATGAAACCTGGGGCTGCTTCCAGGAAGCAAAAAGCACCAAGTCTTGTGTTTCCCACTTTCACCAGTTTCCACGTAGTAGAAGTGTCTTTCTCCCAGGTCAGTCGTTTCCCTCGGAGCCGCGGTAGTGCCGAAGGCTGCAGAGCAGCACGTTCCAGCTAATGACTAGCGGGAGTGCAGCCATCAGCACTTTTCCCTTCCAGCTGCCCGACCGCAGCTCCAAATGGTGTTCCAGAAGCAGATGGATGGCAAGAGAGCCGTAGGAATCTGTTAGTTTGACCCCAGATCTGACAAGTGGAGCTTATTTATTCTGGTTTACAGTGTGCCCTTACAAAAGAAAGCAAAGCAAACATTCCTGAACTACCTGGAGACGTTCGCTACACCGAGGGATGTTTGACCAGAATGATTTATCGTGATTTTCTAAAAACTTCAGAGCTCTGCAGAAACAAGGATTCACAAGGGAAGTATCTTAAAGCCAGAATAAACAAACCAATCAGAATATACTTTAGGACACTTCTGCAGTCGAAAGGAAAAATGTGCTGAAAAAAACCCCGGAACAATTCTGAGCACTCTTTGGTAGTTTGTTTTACCTGCTGCTTTCTCTTTAATCCGCTAGCCCAGAAGCATCAGCAAAACCAGTTTTGCCAGTATGGATTACAGCTGCTCTAAATGCAGTTGAATGATACATTATCAGAGTGCATCAAGTGTTTCTATGCCCTGAGCCAACAGTAATTATGCATTTTTCACAGAAATAGTCTGTTCTTTTCAGGTAGGAAGGCAGCAGCGGTTTAACATATGTGTCTGGTAAGCTCCCCAAATCATCAGACTTGCTATAAATGTGCAATAGCTCCATTTATTAGGCAGAGGAAGGTATACTGCGTACGTTCCTCTTAACCATTCTAGTTGTAAAGTTTTGACATAGCTGATCTGGTCCTTTTTAATGTCATTTATTATGTTCCCTCCGCCTCTCACTACTACTGCCTAGGATAGTGTTGTCTTCAGCCAGAGAAGGCAGAAGAGTGGTACTTGCTGCAGATAGTCACGTATGTGTGGGGTTTCTTTTTATGTGGAGATTGCTTACCCCATAAATGTACTTAAGGTGAATTTTGTTTGTAGTGTTTCAGTTTCATATTCATTTAATGATTTTTTTTTTTTTTTCCACTGATATGTGCAGGCTTTGTTCAGCCTTGTGGTACAAGTGCAGTGGAAGTACAATTTGGCACCAGACTTTCAGCAGAGTTTATTACATAACTGAAAAAGAGCTTTGCTGAGAAAGAGCAACAAAAAAACTAATTTACGAAGCTTGGGAGACTTGACCCCCTGGAAAAGTTCATGGATACTCCCTGCATTTGGAACAAGGCACTTGACATTTTCAGTATTTGATGTATATGTCCATTTGTGCTTCAGGAAGTAAGCTCTTCTTTTCTTAGGTATTTGAGGGTACTACTGAAAAAAATATAGGAAGATAATATAAACTTTTCATGCATGACAGAATTGTTCTATGTGGATCAATGGCCATTTTCTTCTAGGTGGTTCTTAAGAAGCCGTTTCTGCATAAATTAAAATAGATGCCAACAACCCCCTGTATTTCGCTAACAACTTAATGAGCCTAGAAGGAGTAGGTAGGAAAAGGGGAAACTGGAGAAAAATTTGGCTCAGCACTTTGCCTATGGAAAAGGGCCAGGATTTGTTCTGGATTTACCTTGTCAACACCATGACTCTGGTCATTCCCATTGACTTTACCTGAGGAGTTTTTGTGGGAGGATTTAATTAAATTGTAAGTTTGGGTGGATTGGTGTAGGTTGAAGTATCTGCCCACAGTTGGCTGCAAACATAGTCAGGGCTAGAAAATTTTTAGTTTTTCTAGTATGTTGAATTAAAGAATGAAACTCCTTTTTTTTCCATTTTGGAAAAAATACTTGTAGCAGTTACATTGGCCAACAGGAACTTCCTTTGATATGCTTTTCTTCACAAGTGTCTCCACAACTTTCACCTCTGTTAGGTTACAAGAGGAAATATTTTTGCTTTTTTTAATGAAAGTCCTGAGGCTACATCTCAGATTTGCAAAGATGTTTTAAATAGTAGGTGTTTTCTGGACAGTTTTACTTTTTTTTCCAGTTGTTTCACTTCAGTGGAACAAGCTGAAGTACATCGGAGTGTAATTTTTGTCTTTTATGTACAGCAGTGGCTATTTAATAAAAGTCTCAATAGAAAGCTTTGTTTTTAAATAAATGAGGTTTTGTTTTNATTTACTTTTTTTTTCAGTTGTTTCATTTCAGTCGAACAAGCTGAAGTACATCGGAGTGTAGTTTTTGTGGGATCTCTTTAAGGGATATTCACGCTGTGCTGAGTTCAAGAATACTTTCTAAACTTGAAGAATTTTAGACAGGAAAATCTGTAATAATACAGGCAGCAGGAAATTAGTAGGGAATATATAATTCATTATTTCAATGATTGTTTCTGAAAGGATTTGATANGTGGTTATTAAGTTAGTTTCAGGTAAGCCTGTGTTTCTGATCAGGCTGTTGGTAAGTTGGTGGTGGTATCACACTGTGCACTGTCGCAAAGCAAAGGTAAGGAACAAAAATAAGCTGTGGGATCTCTTTAAGGGATATTCATGCTGTGCTGAGTTCAAGAATACTTTCTAAACTTGAAGAATTTTAGACAGGAAAATCTGTAATAATACAGGCAGCAGGAAATTAGTAGGGAATATATAATTCATTATTTCAATGATCGTTTCTGAAAGGATTTGATATTACAGTTGGCTTTAATTCTGTATCTTATTGTTCCAAATCTGCTGTGATTTTTTCCTGTAGTCTTATGCTGCTGCTTTTGTTTTCCTTGCTCAAAAATGTTCATACCTCTGGAGAAGAAACATTCTGTAAAGCCTGTGGTTTATCTGCATCCTGTTCAAAGAAACTCTTTTTCTAATTTATCATCCTGAGTGGGCATGTGCAGCTCCTGTGAGTTGTACAATCCACACTAAAGTCCAAACTGAAGCGTTTTTGTAGCTTACTGATACCTAAATGTGCCTGCATGGGTTCCGGTCACCTCCAGCAGATCTGTTACATATCTTGGAGATCTGCCAGAAGTAAAAAGTTCCACGTATCATAGTGTAGAATGGTAAGGACCTGGAAAATGTGATGAGTTACTTTCTTATAAGCTAGTATTAATAGCCTTTCTAAGGCAGGAACTGCCGAATACTCAAGGGATTCATATGTAGAAAATTAATAGTGAAATTCAAGTCCTTATTTTCATCAAATTTCCCATCCTTTTTTTTTTTTTTTAGTATTTAAATCAGAGCACTTGTGCAACTGTGGCCTCGTTGTCAAGATTGCTCAAACACTTCTATTTATTGTCTGCTTTTCATCTACATTGTTTTGCATTCTCTTCCATTTCCCTGGCTGCAGTTCACTATAGACAGTGTCTTGAAACATTTTAATTGTTTTGGCCCTGGGTGAGGAAAACCAAACTATTATGTGGTTAATCTTCTGAAACAGATGCATTAGTTTCCTTGAACTTCCCAGTGTTATAGTTTGAAGTAATCATGGTTATTTTTGTTCTCTTTCATATGTTTTCCCTAGTTTATTTAGCAGATAAATCCATCTTTCTTCTGTTTGCAGGAAATGAGTGGAGTTCTAAAGAACATGCTTTCAGAGTGGTTCTCCCCAGGATTCCTCAACTTGGAACGGGTTACTTGGCAATCACCTTGTGAAGTACTCCAGAAAGTAAGTGAGTAAGTACTAGAAGTTGCTAACACTGGTTGATGAAAAGGTGATGAAATGCTTGTGACTGCATAGATCCACTATTTTCCAGATCCTGCTTTTCAATAGTGAACCACAGACAGAGGACAATCAAGGAATAGTTGCATTTAACACACTAAAGAGCACACTTTAAAAACTGAATTAAGTCAATGCTAAAGGGGATCATTTCTCCCATAATTTGATTCTTTAGCTTAAATTCTGCACTTGTTTGCTCTTTTTTTAAAGGCTTTAAAGACTGCTGTGTTTTCTCCCAGCTTCCTTGGTTACTCTTCCCGCATTCCCAGAGGTGCTTCTGTTTCTTTTCCTGCAAACCCAGATTCTCCCAGCACTGCCTTCTCACATGCCCTTTCCTTCTCCTGGTGCTGCTGCTGCTGCTGCCTCCATCACCACCACCACCACTTTTTCAGTCCACTTTTTTAGACCCTCAGTCCACTTTTTTAGACCCTCAGTCTACCCCAGCAGTGTAGGTGGAGAATGAATATTGAAGTCTGCTGCAGCATGGAATGCCCAATGCTCAAGAGCATGGGCTTCTAGTGTAGTGAGACTCCCCTTCCTGGCTGGAACTGGTGAAATGGACAGAATTCCTTGTAAACTATATGTGAAGAGAGCAGCTTGGGTTTCATAAACGTGCCTTAAAATCTATTGCATTTATTTCTGAATTACTCTCAAATATTCAAAGTTGTAGTGATGAAGTTGAGGATGATTGAATCAAAGGGATGTTGTGTGGCATTTTTTTCATCCTAAAAGCTTGAAGAAAAATGAATCTCTGAAGAGTTCTGAAATTTCATCACTGATGAGACAAAGAGATCTCAAACAAGATAAATTTTCAAAATAAAAATAATTAGTACTATTTTACTTAAGTTTGAAGGTATTTTGGCAAAGTCATTAGACTGAATATGTAAGAGAGAAAAGAATATGTGGAATGATTGGCTGAAGACGTGGCTGTGGGATTGCTAGCAGACTACTTTGTACCTTGGGAAAACTAATTCCTTGGAGGTATGTTCAGCCTCATTCAATGACTTAATCACATTTATACTGAACAGAAAGTACAAGTGATATCTCAGATTAGGTGTATCTCAGACAAAATTGAAGAGAGTGAGTGTGCAGCACACCTTTTAGAATCTACTTGAGCTCAGTTGGCTGATGAATTTTACTTTTTTCACTTACAGCCTGATTCTCCTTTCTTGATTGGAGAGTTTTGTCACTGACATCGATGGGAAAGATACTGAGCTGTCGGGTTGGCAGCTGACCTCTATTTTTAAATGAAAATAGTATATAATTTTACTTTTTTGCTTGTTTTCTCATTGAGTTCTGAAGCTGTGCATCCTGTTAGAAACTGGGCCGATATGAAGCGTCGAGTTGGGTCGTATAGAAGATGCTACTTTTTTTCTCACTGTGCAATCCCAGGAGAACCATTGATAGTCTTGCATGTTGCACTGACCAGTGATATCTCCAGCAGCATCCAGGTACAGTCTTCGAATTCCTTATAATTTGGGAATATGTGAATTTGTTTCATTTTTGTGAGAGCTGAGAAAATTGGCACTTAAATTATAGGGATATTCTGTGTATCTACTGTGTTCTGTAAGTTGAAATTTTGTGGGTTTGCTCAAATGCAGGAAAAATAAGAACAGATAAGAAATATATAGGAAAAGACAGCAAATAAGATTAAAACCTCAAAGCTATTGTGATCACATCTGAAAATTTTAAACCGTGTTACAATTAATGCCTGCATTCGCTAATGGAGAAGCAGCTCTTCTTTCTACTTTTGGATTAGATTGTTGTTGTGTCTCACAGAGGGTGATGATTAAAACAGCGGGGAAAAGTGTCAACACATTTGAAAGTTAAAAAGTAAGGCCCCCTTCTCCATAATGATGATGATAACTGCTCCTAACCTTTTTGTTTTGTTTTGTTTAATTCCTGTTTTCCCAGGACATAGTGAAAGAAGTGCCGCCTTCAGAAACGGAAGATACGGACAAAATTACAACAGCAATTTTCTACTCAATTAGTTTGGCTCAGCAGGGACTACAGGGTGTGGAGCTTGGGACTCACCTCATCAAGCGCGTCGTGAAAGAGCTGCAGGTAGGCGCCATAGGGTATACTTCAAATGCTCTTTGGCCAATGTTCTCCCCTTATCTTGCTGGTTTAGTTGCCATTTGGTGTCATCCCTCAAGGCAAGGAGCTGCTAGATGTTTACCTACAATTGTAGCTTCTTACCAGATCAACCTTTGAAGGCGTGTAAAGAGTTGGAAGAACATTTTCTCCTTTTGGTTGATGTCTGTAAATAGTTGACATAGTTCATATGTACTTTATGAATTACTTGTGTTTGCCTGATTGTGTGCATAGGTTGCCTAGAAGTCCAAGTACTTTTGAAGGTGGCTTTAATAGAGCTGTATTTTCCACTGTGGTGTATTCCATGACTTGTGGCTGTCTCTCAGTTGGGTGTCTCTTGGGATGGAGTGTTGCTGGTGGATGCTAATGGGCTTCCTTCCTGGCCCCTGATCAACATTTTCTCTCTTCAGTGTACCTGACACTTCCTTTTTTAAAATCCTATGGCTACTCGAGTAACAGAAATACTTCCTGTACATTAATTAATTTATTTTCTTGTTTGTTAGATTGAATTGCCACTGGTTATGTGTGCAGTTTGCATGCTTGCTTTCAATATGCATATTTGGGGAAAAAAAAGAGCAAACAAACTAAAAAGCCCCAAACAAACAAACCCAAAAGAAAAAAAAAAAAGAAACAACAAATAAACTGAAACAAACCCCAAACCCACCCACATTTCTTTGCCCAGGCATCTCTTAAAACTAGAGGTGGGTCAATTCAGATTGGACATTAGGAAAAAATTCTTCCCCAGGAGGATGGTGAGGCACTGGAACATGTTGCCCAGAGAGGTGGTGGAAGCTCCGTCCCTGGAAGTTTTTAAGGCCAGGTTGGATGGAGCTCTGGGCAGCCTGCTCTAGTGGGAGGTGTCCCTGCCCGTGGCAGGGGGGTTGGAACTTGATGATCTTTAAGGTCCCTTCCAACCCTGACAATTCTATGATTCTATGATTCTTGCAGTATAGTAAAGATGTCTTTAACATTTGAAAGTCACAGGAATCAGTTACTTTATGCAAATCAGCTCTCATAATTTTTATAATATTGCATGCTATGGGACTATTAGTAATAGTTTTAAGACTTCTTGTGGAACCTTCTTCCAAACAACTGAAGAAAGGAATGAAAAGTCCTTGAAAATTCCTTAATTTATATATATAGGGTGGCCTGAAAGAGACAATCACATTTCTGGGTTGAGTGCATTATTTTATTTCATAATCTTTTCTACTCAAATTATTAACAAAGCTGCCACTTAAAGACAAGTAGTGATCATTACTTTTATATTCGTTGTTGCAGCATCTGGATTAGTAATGATGTCTAGAAAATTGTCCGTGATTTATAACTTCAATTCTACTTACAAAAATAATTGAAAATTGGATGCACCAAATTTCTACCACTACAATCTGATTGATTGTCAGCTACTGAATCATAGCTGGCTGCTCTAAAAATTTTCTATTTTGTTTTTTATTTTATTTTAAATGGTTATTTTATTTTAGATTGATATTTTGGCTGAATTCTGTGGCTTCTTGTTTTTGGAATAGCTTTTAGATTAGCTGTCTAAAGTGCAGTAGTCCAGGTATAATTAGGCCGTGCCATCTGTCTGATCTTGACTGAGGGGAAATTGGAATAAATTCATGCAGTTACCTGCTCTCACATCTGAAAAAATTTCTGGATAATTGAGTTACTGTCATAAAATAACTCTATTGGCAACATATTTGTTCATCACTAATTGCTTATAACACTAGAAAAGTTACGAGTGAGTTATAAACGAAAATAATCTTACCATATTTAGACAACATGCGTGCAAATTGTAAAATCTGATGTGTCCAACAGAAGAACGTGTTTCTTATTTATAATTATGACAAAAATGTCTACATTTCAGCGCTGTAAAATCCAGCCCTTCTTCAGTGTTCATCAAACACACGATGAACAGGAAATGCTGTGGCCTGAGATGCCTTTAAATACATTCTAATCATGACATGCTGAGTAAGACTTTTGGCAGCCCGTTTTTGCTGTCTCCCAAACTTCTGGAAGTCTTTCGGTGCGTTAATTGCACACGTGTTCTCTTTCTCTCTGCTCAGGTGGAAGCAAAGGACTTTCCAAGGTTGTAGGTGTTTGGGTTGGACATAACTCTTTGGAGCAGGGTTGCAGTCCCTTCCTTGAAAAGGGACAAATGGTGGAGCCGCAGTGCTGAGTTGACTTGGTGACAGCAGCTGCAACAACAGAGCCTCAGCAAAAAAACCTCAGGTCAAAAATTACAGCTCATTAAGGAAGCTTCCAGCAGCCTTTGTAAAAATAGATAGTCAAGGTCTCTGATAGGAAGAGATTTATTTTTTTATATATAACCTTTGCCTGGCTTTGCGATAAACAAATCTATATTTAAAGTGCCGCTAAATCACCAAGTGTTCTGGGTTACGTAAGCTGAGACCTTCTTTAGTGTAACTGATCATAAAATGCTTTGGGAAGAGGTGACCATTTGAAGGGGTTGAGGGTTTTGTTTTTCATTATATTTGAATTGTTGGTGATTAATACACCTTTACAACTTGCCATTTGTTTGAGTGAACTTTTGTGGCCATCTGTTTGATCTGCAGAATGTTATTTGGTTCGTATATTCCCGAGGCACTGCAAACTCTTAAAATCTTTTTTTTTTTTTTTTTTATCCTTTAGTAAAAATGTTTTGTCTGACTTTGCCTTAACTACTCTGACACTTCTACTTGTAAGTAAGTGAATTCTCAGCTGCTGTTCTTCATAAGGAAAACTCCAAATTCCTGTCATGAATATCTATCGTTAGATCAGGAAAAGGCAGGCCCTAAGTTAGACATATGCGAGTAGCCACTCTGATTTTGCTTTGTTTTGTTTTTTTCCATCATTGAAGCCTTTATTTGGCAAGATTTTTGAAAACTGTGCTGAATTTCGTGTATCGGGTATCTACACTATAAAGTTATATCTATAAATTCAATTGGTGTCAGATTCCTTAAAATGTCATTAATGGACAATTAAGTTAGAGCTTAACTTTTTAGAAATCTTGTTCATTTGTCTGAACTGGTCCCATACGCTCAAATACAGATTCCCTCTTGAAGGTATTTCTTGCAAATGTGTTTTTATTTGGCCTGTTGGGAAAACTGCAGCAGCAGCAGCAGAGGCCCTGGTGACGTTACAACCCTCAACGCTGAGCACTGTTAGTCTGAGGCACTGCACAGGAGTTAATGGCCCCTGCTTTTGAGTTCTTCACTAATTTCAGCAGATGGAGGACGGATGAAGTTGAGTCACAGAAGTGAGTCCTCGGTTACATCTCTTTATATCTGCACAGTTGCAGCTTGAATATTTAATCTCTGCCTCAATGTTATGATTTGGCATTTGCCCCAGGTTTTGTAATATAACTGGGTAAAGGGGAGGGATATAATGAAGATCAGACTGGGACCTTGGGGATAGAGCTTGTATCACATACAAGGGCATCTTGGGAGGGGGAGTGCGGCTCTATGTAGGAAATTTTTCTTTTTCTCAAGTTGCTTGGCAAAAGTTTGCTATAGAAAGGGTTTTGTAAAAGGCTTCTGTTGTTATTTGAGCTTTTCCTGTTTGGATTATTTTGGGTGAGCGGTGAAATGAATTCGTTAGTCCATTGATACCACTTTGATTCCAGTTCTCCCCGTGCAAATCTGAAAACAGGCTGCCTATGCATTCTGTGTAGGCTTTTGGATATATTAACATCTATAAAGCAGGGAGCGGACAACAAAAATCATCTATTGTATTTCTTAAATTTAAGCTTGTGTTGTTCCCAGAAACGAATTGGATTTTGAAACCATTTCAGACAAGTAGTACGCAAACAAACCAACCCTAAATTAGGTGCTGGCAAACAAGCAGGCAGCTGCATTTCTAGGAAGCAGATAGGTGCTGGTGAGTGCGTAGACAGACAGATTTCACATTAGACATTTAATTCAGAATGTGTTTATAGCCACTTTAAATGCTCTGTAGCTCCACAGAAGGTACATCATAGCAATTCAGTCTGCAGATGACAGACACAGATAACTGTAGTGAGGCCTTTGAGAAAACTGCTTCGAATTTGATAGCCTGTGGCACTTGGGGGAGAAAACTGATAGCTGGTGTGTGACTCAGTAGAAGGCTTAACAATTGGTGGCAGATTTTAGCTTTCTGCTTGGGCTGTTGATAATTGCTGCCTTAATTTGATCTAGGTGACCTGGGGAGATCATAATTTTCAAAACAGGCTTTGCTTTCATTGATGAAAAATGTGACCTTGGACTCCAGCTTTCAGAGTGCAAGACAGTTTCAGATGAGATATGGATAATAGGAGAAATGTGCACTCTTCTGCAATAAAAAAAACCAAACCCTCAAAACTAAAAGACGACCAAACTCAGAAATCTACCCCAAAACAAAATAAACAGCTGTTTCTTAATGGTGTGTGGGTTTCTGACAAGAAAATAAACATTAATGGATCTCCACCAATACCCTTAGAAACGAGCACATCAATTTGGCAACAACATAAATGTGCACACTTCGCTGCGTCTATTTATTTTTCTACGAGAACCGACTGCCTCGGATAAGCTCCTACACTCAAGCATTTATCAGATACGTAGTAGTCTGTACTGTAGCCTCAAAATGGGGTCACTTGCCCATGTCTTATCTATCCTAAGAAGTAAAAATGCCCGACAATTTCTCATTTTATATTTATTAATAGAGTAGGAGCTGCTAACTTCCTGATAGGAATTTTGGGTCGGGCTTGGGGAACAGGTGTCTTCTGAAAGTGAATGATAAACAAAGAACAGTCAACATCCCAAGGAAGCAAGAAGTCTGTTACTTAACGAAGAACTTTGCCGTGGTTCTTATTAATACTCAGCTATGGGAAGAAATCGTTCATTCTCACTTTTGTCACAGGGTAGGGGGTGTGGGTACCCTCGTGGCTTTGCAGGCTGGGAGGTGAGGCTGGAATTGGTCCCCCATGGAAGCAATGGGTGCGGCTCGGCTCCTGTGGGAGAAGCCCTGCGTGTTCACTCTGCTCAGTAGCAAACCAGTATTTTCAACCACTGTGCTTTTGTAGCAGCCATGGTGCAGAAGACTTCCAGGCTTGACTTGGTGGTGAGCAGCCTTTTCTCTCAGTCCAGTCGGATTTTCCTTTTACCTGAAAGAAGAGTTTCTGCTTCTCGAATTTCAACATCACCTTCCTTCTTCCCCTATCAGGTTTTAACCCTGAATATCCGTGAAGAATTCATGAAAGAGACCTAAGCAATGTGTTCTCAAAAGCATTGTCTTTTATAGGATGAGTAATATAGCTAGGGAAAAAAAAAAAAGAATACCTTTAAGGAATGTAATCCCATCTTTAGGTCAAAAAGAAACACATCCTCTAGTCCTTCAATCCTTGCCTAGAAGAAAGTAGCTTTTAACAGCCTTTTTCTCTTCTCCCCTCTTTTTTTTTTTTCTCCTTTTTCACCCCCACTGCATAATAGTCACTCCTTCTAGCAGCACATCTAGGATTTCTCATTGATAGGTCATTAATTTGAAAACTTTTACCATTTTATCCCTTTCTCTTCTGTGTGATGAAGTAAAGAGGAACTTGAAAGCACAACTAGAATGAAGACATAGAAGATGAAACCCCGTTTTGAGATCCAGTCTCTTTTGGGGGGAACTTGCTGCTGCTTAAGGATGCTGACATAAAAAGAGTACTTCTCATTATAGCTCACAGTTTGTGTTTCTGTACCTGAAGGTTCATTTGCAGGTCTGTCACATCCTAGACAGTTGCTGAGTTATCATCCATCATTACTGTGTGGACAGGCAGAAGGGTGCTGGGTCACTGAATCTTCAGAAGGGAGTTGTGGCCCTCCCTTTTGGGTAGAAATTTATCCAGCAGCAGTAAGAGCTGACATACCAAAGGTCACGTTACTTGGCAGCAGCCTGTCTCGGTGGCTAAGCTACAGTAGAGTCACCACTGGTCACCTCTCTGTGTGCTGATGGACAAATGAAGGTAGGAAGTGATGCTGCTTGTTACCATCTTGAGAAGACTGAAAGCTATTGACTTTCTCTGCAGGAACCAATATCTTGAAGTTATTTTTCCAGTAGCCTTTAAAAACTTACTTCTGTGCCTTCTTTCTCTCTCCTCCTTCTCTAGGAGATGTGTGGCTTTGTGTTAGTAGTGTTGTCTTTGGTGGGAGCTGGTGTTCAATCAAGGAAAGTGAAGCTGACAAGGGGGCACCTGAGCAGAACTCTCCTCTGCTGTACCAATTAAGCTCCTGCTGCTTTAATGAAAAGTGGATTCCAGATGTGATGATGAGATACACTCCTTAATGGAGAAACACTGCAAGGAGGCAGATGAAAGGTGACCAGAGGAAGATTTAGTGAGTGCATTTGATTCTGTATTCAAATTTTATAGAGTTAGTTTGAATTATTTGTGAATAAATAGTCTTTATATCAATGGGGAAGTATTTAGCGTGGAATTGGGAAGGGAATGATTTTTGAAGTCTATAGAGTTGTTTGGTTCTGTTCTCATTTTTGCCCTTTTTCTGCCCCCAGATGATTTTTTTTTTTTTTTTTTTTAATTTGCTGTGGTCATTGCTCTCTTTTTTTTAAAAGCAGAGGGGAAACTTTTCTCAAAAGGCTGAACTGTCTGCTCCAAGAAACATTCTTTCAATTAAAGCCTATTTTCTATATCCATGCCTCTTGTAGTCATGGTCTGCAGTAGGAGCACAACTCAAACTGTTATGTTTTAGAAACACTTTGTTCTCTAAAATTGTACAAAGAGGTGCTTAGATAGGAGCAGAAATTGCCTCCCACAGACATCTCTTTTCGCAGATTTACAAAGAACATTTTTTTCTTTAATGAAATGTTTATATGATGAAACCTGATAGTTTTATTTCACAGATCTTGTCGTAGACTTACGCTTCAGAATTACTCTTCAAAAATAAAAAATCATCATGTCCTTTAGTGGAGACTTGAAAAAGTCAGAGGAGATCAGCGCTTCACTCGTATTGCACTGTCTGAGCGTGCCGTTGAGAATATGGCACAGGCAGGGTCTCCTGGGTGCTCTGATTACAAAAATACATTTTTTTTGTTCAGTAAGATGCAGAAATGAGTGTTTCTATCAAAACAATTTGCTTTTTACTTTATCCAGTTCTCTAAGGAGATGAAATGTGGTGTTTCTATGTAACTTGGTCTGCATTTCTCGTTCCTATCTGGTCCCGAAAGAAGAATTCTTTGGCTTGTTTATCTGTGTAATAGTGAAAGAAGTTCAGCAAAGGGGAGCAAGTGAGTTTATCCAGTGTATGCCGTGAGAAGTCACGAAAGTGAGAAGGTGGCAGACCTGAGCTGGCTGCTGTATCATCGTGCCGGACGCCAGCAACACAGCAAGGAGCTATTTGGGAAGCTCTGTGTGGGAAGGAAAAAGCTGTTGTCAATAACCACGGAATATGACTCCAGTTATGGAAGTTGTTAGAAGCGGTGCTTGGCTCTAGGCTGTAACAGAGGTATTCCAGGCAGATTCCCTAGCTCCTTCTTCCTTCCGGAACGGGATGCAGATGGCAGCGGTGTGTGGAGCCCAGCGGTACCTATGGATGCCACAGCACAGGTGCCTGCGTTCCGATAAGGTTTGCTGGTGTGAAGGTAGCATCTGAGCCGTGATGGCTTTTTAATGGTTATCTCAGTAATGCTCAAACTAGGAAAAAATGTACTTTGTAGTCATTTAAAGACAATTTTCTGTTGACATTAAGATGCTTCTGTAATGTTGATAAATGTCTGGGTTCTTACTACTTCTTCCTATATGAACGGTAATTAAAATACGGCCGTGGTTGCTTTGGTTCTGCTCCGTCTTCCCTCTGTTCCTTGCCCCTCTGCTCCGTCAGCAGGCTTGACTGGTGTAATTTTTGTTGATTCCAAGTGCCAATGAGTTTATCAACCTTCTCTGTTCTTCACATTGCTGTGCCCCAGATCAAACACACGACTTTCCTTACGTGTATTTTGCTTTTCGTGATTACATAGTTAACAGGTTTTACTCAGGAATTAGTAGTAGAGAAGAAGTTTTATTTTGTTAAAGCGAGTATTAAACTGTGTGCTTAACTTTTTTTACTGCAAGTATGTATTTCTTATCTTGCTGTTTTATCAATGTAGTTTATAGTTTGGGAATAGCACGAAAAGTAGCTGGCCTGTATAAAAGATCTCTTTCAAAACTTCAGGAAATACTTCTTTCCATTAAAATCTAGAAATCGTAACTCCAATTTTACAACAGACTGAAAAAATAAACTGTCCCAATTTAAAAAAACCCAAGGTAGTTATATAGGGGAAAAAAAAAAAATATGTTGAAAAGCTTTTGAAAACGTGCATGTTCACCTTGTAAAAAGATTTTATTCCTCAGAATATCTTCTTTATGACATGTGGTTGTATTTGTTTATTTCTGGCTGTAAAATGTTAAACCAGTTCGTAGTGTTGGTAAGTTCTGCATAAGTACTTCTGTATAGATTATGTGGGTGGACTGTAAGTCAGGCAGCATTAACATTTTCTTTGTGCTCCAAGTGCTTTCTAGTCACTAACCTATTGCTGGCAGGGTGATTTTTATTTCATTTTTTGTCTATGTGTATCAGTTGATTTTTCAGAATTCCTTGACATCAGGTAAAGAGTATCGGCTGTTCTTTTGCTCAGACTTCTCATTGTCAATCACGACAAAACTCATGAAATTTTTTTTTCCTCTCCTTTTGTCTGCAGAAAGAGCTTCCTCAGATAAAAGCATTTTCTAGTCTTTCACCTATCCCAGGATTCACAAAATGGCTCGTTGGTCTCCTCTCCTCACAAGCAAAAGAACTGGAAAGAAATGAACTTTTTACAGAATCCGAATGGCAAGAAATCTCTGCGATCACCAGAGACTCTACTACTGAAACACTAAAGAAACTCTTAAATAACAACGAGTGGGTGAGATCAGAAAAATTAGTTCAAGTGCTTCGTTCCCCACTTATGAAACTCTGTGCCTGGTATTTGTACAGCGAGAAGCGTCGTGGCTACGCTCTAAATCCAGTGGCAAATTTTCATCTTCAAAATGGAGCCGTCATGTGGCGCATAAACTGGTTGGGAGACACCAGCCCTCGGGGCATTACTGGTTCCTGTGGGATAATGGCAAACTACCGGTATTTCCTGGAGGATACGGCCAGTAACCGCGCAGCCTACCTGGGGACGAAACAAATCAAAGCCTCCGAGCAGGTGCTTTCCTTGGTGGCTCAATTCCAGCAAAGCAGCAAGCTTTAATTAAACGGTGTCAAAACTAAGAACAAATATTCCCCACTTAGAAAGAGCTGCAGTATTTTGCAGTGTCTGTATTTGAAGGAGAACATCCCTTGTAAAAGGAATTTACTCAGCACAGTACAATGCCAAATGATCTAGATTATCAGTTGTCTTGTTTATGTTGCCTTATATTCAAAGTGTGGTCAGCTGTGATGGACTCGCTGCAAGTTCTAGATGTCTCATGTGTGGATGGGTTGTAGCTGTGTATTAAAGGGCAAGGAAAATTCTCTCAATCAGTTACAACTCAGTGGTGACTTGAATGGAAAATGCCTGAGCTGTGCCATTATTCTGTTGACAATAAACCGGTATAAACCTCTCCTTGAAAGGAGCTGCACTTTGTCACTGTACTGCTAGAAATTGTTCAGTACCAAAGTACCTGAGAAGAGTTGCTGAATGAAGGTAAATTTTTGGTCCTATATGATAGCGAAGCGGTAATCTACAATTTCATTTCACTAATATCTGCCTTTTCCACCCTCAAAAACTCTCTTGTAAACCCTCTTGGTATTTTTCTTCTTCAACCCCCAAAGTCTCACTGAATCCTTGCTTTGCTGGAGCATGGAAAAGCCTCACATTATGTTGTTGAAAACTCAGGATCTCCGAGTGCAGCATTATATTGGCGCTTCTGTCTGGTAAAATAGAATGGGCAAGAAGGAAACGTTCAGAGCTGTGAAACCCCTCTGCTGGGAGGCCAGGCTGGGAGACTTGGGCTTGTTCAGCCTGGAGAAGAGAAGGCTCCGCAGAGACCTTCTGGGGGCCTTTCAGGGCTTCCAGGGGCCTGTCAGAAAGATGGGGACAGACTTTGGAGCAGGGCCTGTTGGGACAGGACAAGGGAGGATGGTTTGAAACTAAAAAAGGGGAGATTTAGATTAGATAAAAGAAAGAAATTGTTGCTGCTGAGGGTGGTGAGAGCCTGGCCCAGGTTGCCCCGAGAGGTGGTGGCTGCCCCATCCCTGACCCCATCGCAGGGGAGGTTGGATGGGGCTCTGAGCAACCCGCTCCAGTTGCAGATGTCCCTGCTCCCTGCAGGGACTAGATGACCTTTAAAAACCCCTCTCAATCCAAACTTTTCTATGATTCTATAGAGGTGAAGAGAATAAGAGACTCTTCTTTAGGGATCAGTTGGGGAGTTTCCAAATATGCATATTATACTTTGGCTTTGGTAATTTTCAGAGTTGCTAAAGAACTTTTTTGTAATGAAGAGGTAGGTGTGACCTGTAAACCAATAAAATAAATTTTCTCAATAAATCATGTCTTGTGTATTTCAGCATGTACCTTCCTTCATTTAACAGCCTCTTTGATGCCAGTGTCACCACAGCAGAAGGACCATCTTAACAAAATTTCATGCCGTTCTATAATGTCTGATTCATTATGTGTCTGGTGAAATTCCAGTCCTGTTTTCAAGAAAAGAATTGTAGGGAGGAATTGAAAGTGAGAGAGTTCCTGCTTGTGTATGAAAACAGAAGTGAAGCAAGCTGTAAGTGTCTAATTAGCCTTTCTCCTAGAATGAAATTATATAATTGAATACACCTTTTTTTCATGTTTATTATTAGAAAAAAAAAAAATCCCATCCTCCAAGCTGGTAACCTGTTCTGGGAAACTATTATACATAACTTTCAAGCAGAGAAAAGCTTGACTTAGCTTCTCTTCAGGGTAGGTTTTGCAACACTGATGATTAAAGGAGAGGGCACGTTCACTGCCTCTTACTCCCTTGAGAGCAAAGATAGTTTTTATACAGCAGCTGATGCCATGTTAGCAGGGGCAACTCTCCTGTGCCATCTTGCCTGCAGTTTGTCTTTAAGAATAGTTCCAAAAAAGGAACACCCTGTTTAGTCGGTGGTTTTTTTCTGTATCAACAAATTAAAATTGGGTTTGATCAGAGATGATTTAAAAAAAAAAAAAAATCCTGTCATCCCCTTGCCAGGACAATGTGTCCAGCAATTTTTCAGTGTCCAAAGTCATTAAAGAAAAGTTGAGTTCCCCTTGAATTGTGGTTTTTGGTGCATATGTCAGGGGCCATATGGTGTAAGCTAAAATCTAAGTTGTTCTGAGGTTGGGTTTTTTTGCTGAGTTTTGGTTTGATTTGTTTGGGTTTTTTGTTTTTTTTGTTTGTTTTTTTTCTGTTTTGTTTTTTTTTTTGTTGTTTTTTTTTTGTTTTTTTTGTTGTTTTTTTTTTTCGATCCTTCTGTGGATAGTTTGCTGAGTGTGCACTAGGAAACACTTCCAAAAGTGTTTCTGAGGATTATTTGATTAAATCTTTTTTTATTCTTGATCGATGTGCTAAAGACTAAGGATTAAACACTCAAAAGTGTTGGAAACTTCTAGTGAGAGACTGAACAAGCCACTCCATCCTGGCCAGCCTAGGGAAATAACTTCAGAGTGACTGTCAGTTTTTGCTGTTGGATCAGTATTCAGGGTAAGTATTCTGCACAACCACACCAATGTATAGTCTTTATAGTACTTCATATGGAAGGTTTAAAGATCAAAGTCCATGATTCATCCTCAAGAAATGCTGAAAGTTTAGCACAGGTATGGAACAATCGCATGCCCAGAGGGGACTGCAGGCTGGAAAAAAAGGCAGAGCTTGAAGGCAGCTGGACAACTGGAGTCACATGCTTGCAATCTTTTGGATTAATTAGGACATACCTTCCCCTGGCATGACATTATTCCATTATTTGTTTCTAAAATGAGGCATAGTAAAGACTGGGAATTATTTGGTAAAGTTACCACTGCCTGCTACTGGCTTACATCTACTTTTCAGAAGCTTATTTTATTCTAGTATTTGAACAGGGTGACAGGCAAGTTTCTGGGATGGGGCAGTGGTTTTGAGTGCTGTTTTTTAACCAATGCTCCTGAAATGAAGGTGACATTTCAGGTCACGATGTAGCACTGAGGCAGTAAAAATGTGAAGTGTCTGGACCATTGCATAGGAGTAGAGCCTGTAGGACTTGACTTTCAGTCAGATTTATTTCAGCTCTTCAAGCCCTGGGGGCAGGCAAGCCATGTTCAGGCCAAGGGGCTGCTTTATTTCCTACTGTCATTTCTTTTTTGGCTGCCTTAGTTGGTAGCAAACCAAATACTCCTAAGTTACAAGTGCCATTCATTCCTCATAAATGCCTGACTGCAACTCCTGCTAGAACCCCCTCCACCAGGGAGGAATGGGATTGACTAGACAAGAGCACAGCATTTGCCAGTAGATTTTGCCAACAGCCCTGGCCCTTTGACCTGTATCCCCGAGTTTTTCAGGACCCCTTCTGTTCCCGAGAGCCTGGACAGAAGTGCTGGCTGGTTTCAGCAGCTCGTTTCCCCAGCCAGCAGCGGTAGGTGCCGTGCTGCGAGGTTCAGCGTACAAAAGCGCCACGGTTTCACAGCTGCATCCTGCTCTTGAAAGCAAATCAATAGAAATGATGTTACTTTGTCACTTTACGCTTGTTTGATGATCAATTTAAACCATTTTTCTTGTCACAGGAGCAGGGCTTCTCTTTGTAGGAGTTGTATGCTGTTGAGTAGGCCCTGTGTTGTAACGTGTGCCCTGGATGGGTAATGAGAGGCCAAAATACCGCTTGTGTGGAGGATATTCAGTTTATCTGCAGATGCTGAGCCGTCAGAAAGTCCAGTTAAAGGAAAGGAGTAAGTGCTTCTTGAATCAGCCAAGCTTTCCACGTTTATCACTGTAGTTTGTTTTAGTTATTGACTGTCTTAACCTACAAAACGTGCCTCCTGTGGTCTCCTTGTGGAAATGAGTGCAAAGGTTTATTAAACTGGGCAGAGTAAGGTAATGGTAGTTTGATTCTTTAGCCTCTTGATAAGGAAACTCCCCTAGGAAGGGAGAAGTCAGGGTCATGGTCAGCATGGGAGGAGCACTTTATACATCTTTAGCATTTTTTTTTTCAGAAAATAAGGAATAAGCAGTCACTTATTGTCTATTCCACTGCTTTCAAAAGCGTTTGGATTTTCAACAAATTTGATAGAACAGAAGATATCTCAAAGATTCTCATTTCCGAGCACAACAGAGATCAGGTGGAAGAAAAAGGCTACGTCAATGTCACTCAGAGGTGAAAGCCCCAAACATTTCTCAAGCTGGTGTGCTAATCACTAGGACGTTGTATAGATGTTGGTCACCACCTCGTCCCTCTTTTGAGGGCTCATATATGGACTTAAAGGGCAGTCTCATGTCATAAGCCTGTTCAGATGTGTTCAGTCAAGTTACTCTCTGTTGATTTTTTTCCACATAAATCTTCCATCAAGGCACCAACTACGTGGTACACAGAATACTACAGACACTTGGTGTCACAGCTGAGCTAGATCCTCATAGTGAGGGAACTAAGGTAGTGCCGTTGGGTTAGATTCAAGGCACTTTGTAGGCAGACTTAAATTTTGTTTTGTTTTGTTTTTTTATTGAGGATACCCAAAACTGTTGCGAAAAAAATTACTCATTGCCACATTATATGTGATAAATGAATATGTACGTGTTCATGAACCTTAATTACTAGGGATTAGGCTGGAATCATTTACTTAACCAGATTTGGAATTTGGAAGTGTTGAGGGCAGTGGTGGAGAAAGGGAAAGAATGAGAATTAAGATGACCTAGGTTTTTTCTGCTTAATTACAAAAAAAGGAAATGATGCAAAAACTTTTAAACAGTGAAAAAGCGTTGAGTTACTACAGGCTGTCTCTAAGAATACACTTGGATACACACAGACTTTGTGTTCCAGAATGGTATTTATTTAAAATGCAATTTAAATATTGAAGATATATTTGCTTAAATTTTAAAAATAAATCTTGTTCTCTTTCTTCTCAGAGAATATTCTCATGACAAGATGGCATTGAAAGTTCGTACTTACTTCAAGTAAAGCTCTTGTCACAAGTTATGTTAAAGTTAAGAGGATGCCTGTAGGGAGAGGATAAAGTTTTAATTGGATTTGTGAATAGTCATCTTTTGAGTTCCAACCAAACTGGAGTTTGTTCTGTGTTTGAGATACACATTACACCACACATCTTTGATCTCATACTCAAAACCTGAAGCTCTCTGCTTTATTTATGGCAGACGACTCCAGCCTTTCTTGAACGTGACAGTTGCAGATCTTGTCCTGAGATGGGGCGGTTTGCTCGGCTGCAGGAGCAGTGGCAGAGCTGTGCCTGACAGGAGTATCTCGCTCATTCCGAGAGCCCAATGTGAGGTGTCTGCAACTGATTTTAACTACTACGTGTGTAGCCCATGATCTGTGCAGAGTGGAGTTTCTGTTTGCTGACTGTAGTCCACCCTGCTTGACAACGTTATGAGCTGGGAGTCAGCTGTCACTTTCTTGACGCTCAAAACCAATGGAAAACAAACCCACCTCTTCCTGCAAAAGCCTGGATCGGGACTAGTTCTTGAGAATCATAGAGAAAATATGAGAAGAGGCCCCAGTAACATTCAGCTCTGTGGGTGGACATCAGATTTTTGCTTCTCAGCTGCCCATTGGCCCCCTTGCAGCACCACTCTCCTTCCTGCTTCGCTTTCATTGGACTCCCCTCACCTTTTTTTTCTTTCGGTAACCAAGAGCAGAACAGGAGAACAGTTTGCTTTCATCCCAATCAAAGTGTCCAGTGCCAGACTCTGCTCTTGGGGCCAGAAACACAGTTGTAGAGGGAATTCTTGTGCAGACCCTGCAGTCCCAAGCAATGAAGTGTGCTGGGTACAGCTAAATGCTTCAAAGAGTTTAGCTCCCTGAGCCTGCACAAGGGAAAATTTTCAGAGGCTTACAATCAGGACAGCTTTGCCCATTTTTATGGGAACAAGGTGAATTCCCAGTTCCATCACCAGAACGCTGGGGCAGGGAGGAGGGAAAGATCATAGAATCCTAGAACGGTAGGGGTTGAAAGAGACCTCTGGAGATCATCTAGTCCAACCCCTCTGCCAGAGCAGGATCACCCAGGGCAGGCCACAGAGGAACAGAGCCAGGGGCGTGTGGAAGGTCTCTAGAGGAGGAGACTCCACGACCTCTCTGGGCAGCCTGGGCCAGGCTCCGTCACCCTCACAGGAAAGAATTTTTTCCTCATGTTGAGGTGGAACTTCCTGGGTTCCAGTTGGTGCCCATTGCCCCTTGTCCTATCCCAGGGCACCACTGAAAAGAGCCTGGCCCCTTCGACTTGACACCCACTCTTCAGAGATTTGTAAATATTAAGATCCCCACTCAGCCTTCTCTTCTCCAGGCTAAACAGCTCCATGTCTCAGCCTTTCCTAATAAGAGAGACGTTCCAGTCCCTTCACCATCTCTGTGAAATTGCAGTAGTACTTTAGTATTTTAGCTACTTTAGTACAGTAGCTCTTTCCATTCTACCTTTTCCCAGTCAGCCTGTGGAGGGATGCTTGACAGATCCATGGTGGAAAACTGAAGGCTTTTATTTGATTGTAAGATTTTATTCTGTGGGCCAGAGCAGGACAGGTGTATTTCTCTGTTTTCCATTGCATATCTGATGAAGATAAGATCTGTCACAAAAATGGTGAAACCAAAAAAGGCCATTGTAGTAGATTCCAGTTACATAGTTTGAGCAGGAGCCTGTGAAATGTTAGTTGATAAAGAGCATTAACTGAATCAACGATGTAGGAGGGATTGCTTTTAAAACAGAACAAGGCTGTTCTCGCTTCTACATAGATTTATCATTTCTTTTCCAGAAGAAAATGAGTCTGAGGATTTGAGTATATTCAGGCTGAAACAAGTGGCTGAGAAAGGGAGTATTTAAAGTACATTGAAGTAAGATATCACTTTGCACTTCCCTGAAGCGCACGCTTCTGTGCTTAGGCCATTCTTAATGTAATGGGATTTATTAAAAGGAATTTATTTACTATGTTGGCACTTCTTTTGGTGTTTCCTCTCCCTCCCTAATGCAGTGGGTCTGTAGTACTGTATATGGTATCTTGCATAATAGAAAAGCAGGAGGAAAGAAAACGCTCATGTTGTCTTGCTTGTAGAAAAGTTCTTAATGAGAATAGCTCAGTGTTTAAGAAGAATACATGTTTGGGGCTGTTCCTTGAAGTAATCATTTTCTTTCTTTAGCCCCTGGTAAACTCTAGGGTGGTTACAGGTTTATATGAGGAAAATAAATATTAGAAACAAGAACGAACAAAGTCTCAACTATTAACATGTTCCACTTGGTTATTTTTCCTGAGTGAGCTTATTTATCGGCATAGCAATGGGTATTATTTGCCATAACCAAGTTTATAAAAGTGAGAAACGAACAATAATTAGATAATCTCTCTGACTTTTATAGGTTTAAAAACTTCCTGCCCACAGACAGACAGCTGAAATACTGGTTCTCTTGAAATCAGCGTCACAACTTCTAATGACTTTCATGGAGCCCATAGTGATTTGTCTGTCTGCTTGCTCATTTGGTCTATCTTGATTTATCTCAAGTTTGCTCTTCCTTTGTGTGCTTATTGCTCTTGCCATAGCCTATCAAGCCATGCAACCCTCTATGATAGCTCTGTGGAGATATATTTAATTTGATTTGCTGCTGTCCCCAGGAGTTTATTCTCTGTCAAACAGCTGCCTGTTGCAGTGAAACCTCAATAGAGAAGAGCATAATGGGCTGTGGATGGAGCATTTAACAACCACCACTGAATGGCATATGTCTGAAAAATATGTTCTAAACATATTCATGGCATATGTAAAGGCCATTGTGCTGAAACAGTTATAAGGATATATCTACAAATGCAACACAGTAGAGAATTACCTGGCAAGTGTCTTCAAGAATTTACAAACACCGATGCTTTTTGAATGTTTCCATACTGTACATTTTAGTCTATTACTTCTGATCAGGTTCTTAATACAAGAATAAGGCAGCGTCAGTATTCATTCCCCTGCTTTGTTACCCTGCCATTCTTCGTCTCTTTCCATCGCTGCCTGTTGCTCTCTCATGCCTCTACCTTAAAAAAAAAAAAAAAAAAAAAAAAAAAGAAAGAAAAAGATGAAATAAGTGTCTGCTGAGATGACTGGAAAAAAATCTGTGTCAATAGGGAATTTACTGAGGTTGCTAAAGCAAAAAAAACCAAAACACCACAAACAAAAACCACAGAGAAAGGCACATCATTTGCGTGTGTTAAAGAGAATATGGAAACCAAAAAAGAGAAAGTGCTTGTGCTCCATCACTGCCAGAGCAGTCGTCTGTGGCTACCCTGACACTGATCTACTGCCACTGGCTTTGTGCCAGAGCACAGCCAGGAAATGCAGTCCTGCCCTTGGTGAAAGTGCTTTGATATTCATTTCAATAGGACCTGCATTTTGTGCACTTATTTTAACAGAGTGATCAACTCCTCTTATTTGTATGTTGCTTCTCACACACTCTCAGGATCATACAGATGAGCAGTAAAACTGAATAGTAGAATGTCATGTTAGAGTGACATTTTCCACGGGGCCTAGAAATGTTTCCTTAACCTTAATGAAGTTTCATGGGAGCTGGATGCCACATTCCCTAAGAACTCGCCTGCCCACTCTTTCCTGGGGGTGCTGTCCACCCACATAATCCTCATCGCTTCAGGCAGTTACTTCACCCTAAGACTATCCAGCTCCATGGCTGATAGGAATATTCACAAACATATTTCAGGGCTCTGCAGACCACACTGGCATTTAAACTACTTGAGCTGAACCAGTTCACTGGGAGAAAAATGTTCCCCAGGTCGGAAGGGATCCCGACCTCCAGCTAGAGGATATCAGCCCACAGCTGCGGGGTCAGGTAACAACCAGCACAGCTGGAACAAGCCCTTATTCTTGTCTTCTGTGATCCTGACCCTGTGATCAAATCCTGACTTCACTCAGAGCAGAGGAGATGGTCTGTGTTTACAGGGACCCCTCTGAAATGAAGCTGAGCATCATCTTTGTGGAGTCAAATTCGACTTTGCCTTGCCTGGCTGATTCACAACAATGCTTCAGTGCCAGAGCTGGGCTTCTGGGGCAGATATTTACTTCTTAAATGTTTTTGGTGAATCCCAGTTCTCAAAAGTCCAGAATTTTAACAGAACTACTCTTTATAAAAAACAAAACAAAACAACTACCCCCACCCAAAAAAAAACCCCAAACAAAAAACCCAAACAACCACAAAACCAGCTTATTTTTAAAGGGAGATCTTCCTTCTGAGATGACATGACAAGGGTTTTGTTAACTTTTGTTAACTGTGGGTCATGCACTTATTGGCAGCTCCGTACTAAGCCTTGCATGAAAAAAACCTGATTCGTAAAGTTATGGGAATTTACAGGGATGTATCTCCAGTTTAGATTCTGTTAGTTTTCTTTATAGGAGGAGTCAACAATTGCCCTCAAAATGTTTTACTTTTGAGGACTAACTACCACTTTCTGGCATCATCAGGACAACTTTGTCATCAAGACTTCATTGGAGTGAGGGAGAAAAAAAAAATCACCCTTCCTCCCATGCTGCCAATCAAGTGACTGACACTTATATTAGAGCCTCAGCTGAGCCCTTCACAAGAAACTATGGCATATTACTGCAAACTTCCAGGGAATTGCCCTTTTTAAGGAGAGAAAAAAAAAGAAAGGAAAAGTGATATTTACCTTCTCTCACTAGGGCATGTCTGTACACAGCAAGCAAATTTCGTAAGCTTGTTCTGTGAGCGACAGACTGTCCTGGAGTGGTCACACGTGTCCTGGCAATAAAAGGCACCAAGGCATTTTGAGGGGAAAATCTACAGAATAACTGATCCAAGGAAATCAGAAAATAGTCATAATCAGTAATGGGATTAAAGCACGGATCCGGATCTCATTCCGTAAATTCTGTAGGAAATACTGCTGCAACTTCTGTCAACAGGGTAGCAAATAGTAACAGGATACAGGAGGAGATGAATAATTAAAAGTATAATAATAACAACAGTATTTTATTTAGGTGTTGTTTGGGGTTTTTTTAAAAATATTATTTTAAATGTATGTGGAGGTACCAGCTGTCAAGTCCCCCTCATATCTCCTGGGGTCATCTTAGGCTGGTGACAGGTTTTGAACGTATCTTTTCTTAACCCTTTTGGAGCCCTCATCTGAACACAGGCTGTCCTGAGCCCTGCTGTGTGCTCCTTAGGGTGTCTCCACACCCAGGAATTCCTCTTTTTTTTTTTTCTCTATTCACACCAATATTCACCTTTCCACTGCAGTTCTCTGTGGTTCTACCGCAGATCTCAAACAGGCTGTCTTAGGTGAAATCCTGGAAAGATGTCTGTAGGTTGTTGCAGAATCTGGAATCTCTGGGGTAGATGTTACAAGTCTCAGAGGTGTAGTTTTTTGCCATGCCCTGTGACTGCATTCCTCTGCTTACACCTGCCTTTAGTGATTGTTTTCTACATTACTCAGGCAGTAAATCTTTCCTGTTTAATAGTAATGCAGTTTCATCTTCTGGAAAAATACTGACTGTATTTAATCAGTTTTATGAGTTGTCTGTACCCACTCCCTCCCTGAATAACAAGGCTGTGGTTTGTATGTTTTCAGTTCTGTTTGGTGCCTTCAGCTTCAGGTGTCTTTCTACTTCTTGGAGAGTATAGAAACGTCAGGATGTAGTAAAGAGGTCGTAGGAACATTTCGTAATAAGAACAAAGTTATTGACGAAGGAGTGTCAGCAAACGGTGATTATAGGAGAAAACTGGATTAAAGGGAAACTTAGGACAGGTCTCACTTTGGCTGGGTCAGTATCAGTCTGCCCTGGATCTTCTGATATCCTTGAAGTTTCTCTTGGGGAATTTGAAATGGTGGGGTTTTTTTCTGCACTCAAACAAGAAATGTACTTATGTATTTTTAAAGAAGGTGTTGTTTTGTCTGGCTGTATTGTTCCCTGAGTAGTATGCTGCCATGCATTTCGAATGGGCAAGCAATCCAATTAGAGAAGCATGAGGAGAGCTGATAAACCCTGCTTGGAGTGGAACATGAGAAATATCTGGAGGCACCAACAAAACATATCTTTTGAATGCTAACAAAAAACTCAAACTTGTAATGCTTTGTGCTAAACCCATCCCCATCTCTCAGGTTCTGGAGAGGACATGAGTACATGTTCAGGTTTTGGATGTTTATTGTGGATCTGTGTTATATTTTGAAGCCTTTCTTGTGAGTGGAAAAGTGTGGAAGAAAGTAATATGTTTAGTTTGTAAAAATATCAGCAGTGGAGTGGAAATCAGAGGAACCTTTAGAGGAATTAACACTACCTTCTTTTGATTCAGTGGGACCTTTTCCAGCTTACCCTGACTAGGATATAACTCAGTAAGTGTAATAAAACCTATTAAGACACATGAAGATACGAAATAAAGCAGGATGAAGACTGTTTTTCCAATCCTTCCTTAAGTGGCTTGGGCTTACTATATGATAAGAGAAGAAATTTATCTTGAAATTTGTCCAAAGGGATGGGGAGCAGCTGAGCATGGAAATAATCAGAGGGGAACACGTAAAGCTTAAAATCCCAAATCTTCATTTGTCTTCCCCTTCGTGAATCCAAGTCAGTTGGCTTCTCCATGTATTTCTGTACCATGACAGTGCTTTGTTGGTAGCTATATATACTAAAACACGCACACTACCTGTTTGTAGCGGTTTTTTTTGGTCCAGTAGAGTCTTTAACTCCTTCTAATCTACTTAAGGGATTTAACCAAAGTAGTAACATGAGCTGGAAGGCATAATGTTGTTATTCCATCATAGAATAACATGAATATCCTTGAATATAGGTAATGCCTATGCTTCATACCTCAGCTTTTTTATAGTTTACCATTTCCTTCCTTTCCTTTCTTTGTTTTTACTTTGGAAGTATGTCAGTTCTCTCCATCTCTCTTTATTTATATGATCAATAATTCAACACAAGATATTTCCCAAACAAACCCCTGAAAGAGGTCTAGGTGAGACTAAACATGCTGTCAAGGAATCTGTCAGAGTCTTCATTTTATCAGCTCCAGTGCAACAAGCTACCTAAGTGTGTGCTGAGTCTTAAGCCTATGAGTGGTTCCATTTCTTTGACTTAATTACTGGTGTACCCTAATGATTGCATCAGGCAAATCCAGCCTCCATTGCCTACGCTCCAAGCTGGGCAGCTAGGAGCTAGCTCCAGTTTGGAGACTGAACGGGCATATTAATGAAATGATTGGTTGAGACTGGTAAACTTTGGTGGTGAGGTAACTTGGTTACAAGTCTGGACTCGTGTGTTTAAATGGTTTCAGATCAGAGGAAGCTGACATCCTACAGTTAGAACACGGGCAATCCCTGCCTGCTGTTCTCTTACCTCTGCAAAGGGGAGACGGTCACGTGGGACAAGCAATGAAGCCAACGTGTAGGGGTGAGCACCTTACCCAGGTTGTCTTCTCAGCCAGCACCACTCGGCCAAGAGTTTAGGTGTCACATCCTTTGCAAAACCTGCATGTATGCTGGCACTGGTCACTCTGGTGTAGCATCAGGCTGCTGGTAAACTGGGAGGGTTCTAGGCTGGTCCTAAGGCTGCTGATCCATGCCTTTTTAAACCACCTTCAGAGGCACAAAGTGCATTTTTGCTTCATTTCAATCCTCTTCAAAAGGTGTACTATTATACTTGTTTACAGTGGACAAACATACCCAAAGATCCTAAGGTTTGTTTTGCCAATTGAGCTTATAAAATAACAAACATAATCCCTCCATCCTCTACTGAACAGCTGGTGCAAACTTATTAAATGGCAACCTCATTTTGCTCTGGCTTCTGTTGGGTTTTTAACTGTTCTGCTCTCTACATAGTGTGCTCACTCCACATGTTCTTTCTTTTCTGTATTTCCACCACCCTTTATTTACTTATTGTTTGCATTTCAGTACCTACTCTTTTGTATGATGCTTTGCCTCATGTGATATTACCTTTGAGCTAATGCTTCCTCTCTCCCCAAATGCTGTCGTCATTCTTGACTTTCCACTCTAGGATATTTCTGTACTCCTTTACAAATCAACTATTTTGCTAATTGCACTCCCTCCCCTACCACTCCGTGCTTGAAACCTTCTGATATGCTAATTATGGCACACCTCTTCATCCCTGCCTCTCTTCCCATCTGCTCGCTTTGCTCTGAGACCTCAGCCCATTCCGTACACATTTTTATAGAAAAAATCGGTGTTAGTGTTATTGGTCCTCTGTGAACCAGCAGATATTTAGAGCGTCTTGGTGTTCAGCTTTCCCCAGATAAGATATAAAAACACAGAATCAGGTTATGTGGGTGTCTTCCTTAAGCTGTGCATGGGAACACTAAACTCCTGGGAAGAGATAGTCACAGAGAGCGTGTTCAAATCTCTCCAGTAATTACCCCAGGTATACCTGGGGCACGCACGACAAAAGTTTGGTCTAACTCTGGCAAGAGTTTATCTCATACCAGATACTCTCTTGTTGCCTGCTGCAGTTTTAGCCGTAATACATTCATCTACTACTTCTTGACTAAGTGGTTCTTCCATATATTAAGACAAAATTTTAGGAAGTGTAAAAGTGCTATTTAATGGTTTTTCTGTAGCGCTGTGTGTGGGTGCAAGTGGCTCACTAAATACACAAACATACACAATCCTTGCTTTCTCTCTTCTCCCAGGCAACATTTTTTTTCCCTTTATAACTCATCCCTGGAGAAAGGTTCACGAGTGAAAAATCATTGCTAACTTCATTTTTTTTGCCTTCACTGTGATTTTTGTTTTCCTGGAGCAATAATAAGAAATAATGGGTGTAATGCTTTCCTTCAGAATCCGTAGTATGTAACAAATCGTTGTTTTATTTGTTGTTGCCATATTTAATTTCAGTGTATTAATTTTTCTCCTTGGCTTATCTATTTTATTTCAAGTTCAGAGGGCTTTCCAAACCTTTCTATAATATTATTTTAGGAGCTAGATCAGTTTTGTGGTTCTAGGTCTCCCACTTCCTTCCTGGATTAACTTCAGCAGTTCCTTTTGGAGCAATCGCCAATAACCAGTTGTAGATGTCCAGGTTAATGAGATTGCAACTTAAACTGGCGTAAGAAGAGAAGTGTTTTCTTGGTGTCCCCACAAAGCAGACCAGCTGAGCCACAGATACCAGTGTCTCGTTAGTCTTAACCTTTTTGTAAGGTGATTGTGATACATAATTCACAAAGAAGGAATGTTCAGGCTGTTTAAAGCTTGTGAAACTCTGAAGTGAATTGCCTTTGATGGGTGCTAAGTTAAACAATGATACTATTTTCTGACCTTGTAAGAAGGTTCCACCTCAAACAGATTCAGAGAAAATGGCCGGATGGGCAGATTCTTTTATCGTATCTAAGCGAATCTAGAAAATCCAAAGACAAAAAAATGTCCCCAGTTACATCTTTTTGTGACCCTGTTTTTTTCATTAGTTTATTAGAAGAGACATTCGTAAGTGTATATGGTATGAATAATAACTTAGAGTTCACTTTTTGGTCTGTAGGTCCAAATTATTTTGACAGCTGAGGAGTCTCATTAGTTAAGGGTGGGAACAAAAAAAAGATTAGAGAATCTTAGGTCTGTACTACTGGGACCTGGTCTGTGTCTACCTGGACAGAAGGCTGGAGGGACAGAGTGACAACACAGACAACTCCATCCTTCTAAGCTCTTGGGGAGTAGCTCCAGCTGAGAAATGCAGTCCTCCTTCAAGGCTACCAGGGGTAGCCTTGTGGCAGCCAGGGGTGAGAGGAAAATAACGCGCTCTGTTCAGCGGCACAGGAGACACCTCACTGGCCTTCATCTCTTACTAGGCACCCAAACCATCCTGCCGTGCTGCTGGGATCTGGGCTTGCCTGTCGCCCAGTCTGGTCAACATCAATATACAGAGAATTTTTAATGTATGTTAAAGAACACAGAGTTTGCAGCAATATAAATTATCCTTTGAAAGCTCTCTCAGAGCTCTTAAAGACAAGGAAAAAAAAAGGAAAATAACATTAAAATGTGAGTTTAAGAAGTCTTTTTAGTGTTTTTTTAGATCTGAAGAGATTATATCTGTTGTCATTTTCTTTTCTGCTCCTTCAAGCTTTCAAAAATATACAGGTGCTTGCTCAACAGAGATAATGGATGTGGGGACAAGAGTTCTTGGTTATGCTGCAAATAACTGAAAACCTTTCTTCCTGTGGTATTGTTAAAGGTTCTGTTTTACAGAATTGCTCTAACTACAGCATCACTGCTTGGGTGTTTCATCCAGCAAATAGGAGCTCCCATTTCATGGACTTATTAAACAGTGAAATGTAGTTTTAGGAGCGTCAGCATGGGAATGATGGCTGCTGAGTTCTTTGGTGCAGGTTGGCATGGGGGTGTTTGTTTCCTCAGTTCTTTCTGGCTAATATTTGTGGTGTGATTTTTCAGAAGCAATTGAATCTCTTTTGGCTCCTTTGCGAAATGGGTAGCGTTGTGTTTTTATTCACATAAATGCTGTTTGATGGTGCACTGAGATCCTGGAATGAAAGCTGCTACATGACTTCAGACCATTGTCATTAAGCTGAACATGAAGCAGCAGCATCACGAAGTATGGATTTATCTACTAAAGCTGGAGCCTGAAAAAATCTAAAGGTGTCTTACTCTGGTATTCTAGGTCTAGATGACTTGTTAGGGCCAGACTGTTCCAAACCTGACAATATTCCAGTGCCTCATCCCAGCAGATCCCCAATAGAGCAGGGCAACAGTTTAAGCAGAAGAATTTGAGGTCTTCACCTGCAGCATAGTGTTTAGAATAGACAGTAATTTCTTTCTCTTTCGCTTCCATTCCAGATGGGAAATTTTTCCCTAGCCAGCTCAGTTTGGCTTTCCAGGTGGTTTATGTTACATTATTTTGATGGTGGGAAATTATAGTGCAACTGTAGGTTAGACTGCATGATATTACTATTACACTTATAATCTTTTAATTTCTAATTTTCTTCTCATAGCTGCAAAACAAATAAAAAAAAGACTGTCTTTCTTTTCTTGGGGAAAATTAAAAACGTGGGTTTTTTGTACTGTTATTCAATGCCACTTACGTTATTCCACTTGTTCCCAGCAAAGAATGAACTCTTTTAAAAAAAAACCAAACAACCCAAAACTTACTTACCCTTGCATCCAACCTATAGATAACCTGTCCTTTAAATTACAAAAAGTATTTGTAATAATCTTTAAAAAATATATACATCCCACCAGGATTCACTTCCAAAGCCAAGCTACACTTTTTTCTTGTCACTTCTACATATTTAATATACTTTGGGACTTAAAACCAGTCTGTCTTAGGCCAACAAGCACACAGCTGTTCAAAACAGGTTTTAAATTATGTTGTTGGCCTGTAGCTAACAGGGTGCTTATAATATACAATAGTAACAGTAAATAAGAGGCAAAGACATAACCAGGAAATATAATCAAGAAAGAAGAAAATAATCTCCCTTAATAAAAAGGAGATTGCATTACACAGTCATGACTCCAAAAGCTGTCAGGTTGTGGTGTCTCCATTATCTGGAATACCTGAAATATTTAATTTGCAGCTATGAGCAATCTTCAACACACAAAAAGGCAGGGCTCACGCAAAAGTAAATTGGAAGTAGTCAAATGCCCCAACTTCCCGTCTCTCTTTATTGTCTGAGATATGATCACTGTACTTTAAAAGATATTTTTCATTCTGTCAGGTTCCTTATTTTCTTTGCTGTGTAACTTTAACAATATCTTCTTTCCCTCTCTTCCTTTATTTTTGCATCTATAACAAATTCAGGGCCGGTGAGTTGCCATTAAGGGAAAGACTGGAGCGTCGTAAAGAAAACCACTGTGAAATCAGAGACTCAGTCAAAAAATATTAACGAGGGGGGTAGGTATAAAATCAGAAGATTCAAATCAATGAAGCCATCTTATAGGATGAATATTGGTACTGTATTTTCCAAGGATGTGCTATCAAGCCCTTCATTTGCACAGCCATGAAGAGCTGCCTGCTTACTGAAGTGCTTCATTAAATTCCCGCCTGTGACATCAATATACATATATTCATTGGCAAGATGCAGCTCTGAACAGTAAAACATTCTCACAGGGACCTGGGATTTCTACTGTACTGTGATATTCCAGGTTTTACAAGCTTGAGTAAATGTGGAGTTAGGCACCTTTTGCAGGACCAATAAGGAACGTGTGCGTGGGAACACAATGATCTGATGCAACAGCTGTGCTAGTTTGTCCTGAGGATCTGCAAGGTGGCCCCGAAAGTGACAAAATACACCTTATTTCTGTTGATGTCATTTGAATTACGATGGCTTACTCAAGCTCAGGATCTGACCCTGTAAGTTTGTGAAAAGGTTATTCCCCTTTGGTGACTTTGAGCCAATGGAGAATAGAAGTATGACAGTGGGAAACTGAGTTAGTCACAGGTGATAACGTAGGAGCACTGGCCCGAAGCTCTGCTCAGAGCACAAGAGAGGATCAGGAGAGACACTCCCTCGTTCAGGGCATGAACATAAGTCTTTATGCAAGTTATGCTGCTAAGAAATAAAACTATGCTAGCGGTGGTGTGTGCTTTTAACCTTCAGTACATTTATGAGAGAAAGCAGGGAGAATGAAAATGTGTAAATGGGCCTGTCGGAAACCTTGATCAGTCTGGGAGGTTTATAATATGCTTGTAAAAATATGCTCTGGTCTATGGCTTTTATATGGCAGTTCTTGGGACGGAATCACAATTTTTTAAATAGCTGATACTTCAGTCATAGGAGAGTAAGTCATAAAGAAAATTGTACTGACACATTTTTCTCATGTTAAAAGGCCTTGTGACTTTAACAAATAAAACGTTTTGAGGCTGCTCCATCAGGCAGCCTCTTACTCTGTACATATTTATTCATATGCTTAACCCTGGGCTCTGAGAATTGTCCCGTTAATACCACCCCTGATGCCTTGCCTTAATATCCGTTAGTTAAGCTGGGTAACAGCAGGGAACCCTGGGGAGAGATCAGGATGCTACTGCACTAAGCACTACACAGACACAAAATAAAAAAAGACGATCTCTGCCCCAAAACTCTTCCAGGTAAAGCTGAGAGAAAACAGATGGAGACAGAGAAGCAGGCTCAGAGAGAGTATAGAAAGTGCCAAAATGTTATGGTCAGTCTGTAAGTCAGAAGTCTAGCCAGGCTTGGCTTTTGGCTGAGGGCTGAGGGCTTTGAAAGACAACTAAATTATTCCAGAGGTACTGGAAGAGTACATGCCGTAGGGGTGAATTAGTGAGAGGACAAATGAAAATTCCCTCTGGAAAACTTAAACCAATGGGATGAAAATTATGTGTATCCACAGATCTTTGCAGGAGTGATGCCTGTGTATTCAGGGTGATTTTTCACATGTTTCTCGTTATGTATGTGGGTTCTATAGAGTCAAATCTTACATGCTTAGCTCTGTGGGGGAAATAATTAAAGATTAATAAACAGATTCAGCAGTAGTAGATTCTAATTATGAATAGGCTGAGTTCTTCAGCTTGGAAAAATGTAAGAATGGATATATAGGAGCCGTGTGTGAATAATTTCCATAAGATTGGTGTTGCTTAAAGGCAAATATAACTTTCACTATTTATGACTCATCTCTTGGATGGCTGCTTTGGTTCTTTTTTTTCCTTTTTTTTTAAAAAAAAAAGGTATTTTCTTATTTCTTATTTCTTTTCCTTCCTATTCTCTCTATGGCATGGTTGAGGAATTGCCACCATTAATATTTCATAACCTCCAGAGTACGTGCTAAAAACATGGAAATATAGAAACAAATCACCTTTTGGTGTTAATGCAGTATTGCAGAGTGGAGTTCTCAAGGCTGTGCAAAGAAAGGATTAGACTTTACGGGGAAAAGAACCTAGCAGTAAAAATGTGTCTAGCAAAACACATTGAGAGTTTTTGAACAGTTTAAACAATTTTATCACATCCTGCAGTGACTTATTAACAGTGTCTTCAACCTTTATATATTCCAATAACAACCTGATGTCTTCATCTTATCTTCTGGAACTATAATTGGCTGAAGCCAGGTACCAGTGCCTGGAGGCCATACAGTCTTATAGACTTTAATGGCTCATTAGGTATTTATTCACTTTAACTTAAACAGCTCAGCCATTTGTGGAAAATGAGCCTTTAAAATAGAATTAGGGTTTTTTTACCTAAGTGTAGTGTATAACCCGAACTGCCGCTGAATTTAAATTTCCAAATCTGCCGGTTTAATTTGGCCTTGCTGTCTTCCCTTTTCAAAATGGGTTATAGCTTTGTAATAACTTCTTATGCTGAAAAATGATGCTGGGGGTACTTAAAACTGCTTGAATTAAACAGAAGGATTCCTTTAGTTAAAAAACAAATCAGCCCCCACTAAATGTGTGGTTCCTGTATTTTGATAACTCTTGCTGACAGGTGTCATCTCTACAGGCTATCTCTAGCCTTTAATCATCGGCAAGCAGAGACTGGAGGGGTCCTAATTAATCTGAATTTTAGCCACGATGGTGGGTGGTTCTGCTTCACTGTTCAAAATAGCACAAGCCTCAACACACACGGTGCACCTTGAGTTGTATCCAAAAATATGAGCCTGTGAGAGAGACTGTAAAAGATCACAGAGGATGGGGAGAACATAATGGTGAGATGCCTTTAATGGTTCCAGCTGAAGCCTGCACTTTGCGTGTGGAACAGTTGTCACACAACAGTCTCCTCTTTTGCTTACTGATCTGGAAGGCCTGACACAGAGAAACACATGGTTTGTGTGATGGATTTCACAGCTCTGGTCAGGAGAGCACAGAAGGACGCCGGGCTCACAGCACTCCCTGCCTGGTTAACCACTGTGAGCTCTCTGTGGAAGGTTAAGTGTGGTCCAGGCTTGTTAAAACTGAACCTCTCACTACCCAGGGGTGATTTGAGAGAACAACTCTGTGGGATACACATTCTCTCTCATCTCCCATTCATGCAGATTATCTCTGCACACTGTAAAGATGTCTGAGAGTCAGCTCCTTCCATACCATTTGGAGTCTCTGTTGTTTGGTTTTTTTTCCTGAAAAGAGAGTTAGTTGAAAAGGTACCATAATGCTATTGAGTGGTTTTGTGGCTAATTAATATGCAAGGAGATGTGCTTTTGGGCTTAAAGAAATTCCATGTCTGTAATGTGGTCAGCTTTATGTAGCTGTCGCTGATTGTGTCTCGGTGTGTGCAAGTTTTGCTAACAGATATTCTTGTCCTTCACTGCCCAGTGCTGCCATGCCAGGGGCAATGACAGCGTGGGCACGTGGCACGTGAAAAAGAGCATTATGTGAAAGATGCCATGAAATTTATTGCTGTATTAGGCTTTTTGGATCACCAAGTTCTCTGTAGGAAGGATAAGGAAGGCTAAGGAGAGTTCTTGCACCTCAAGATGCTGGCTTTGGTAGGTTGGTGATAATGACTGGTGAAAATGCCATTTGAGAGCCAAGCTACACAGCTTTCCATTCCCATTTCTCTGTTTCAGACACTTATCTCATTAGGCCCAGGCATCACAACCTAAGAGAAGGATTATTTTATGAATTCATATAATAATAATATCTGGAAAATGCTTTTTAGCTGCCATTTTTTTCATGTTTCCTTTGTTTGTTCATTTCCATTATTTATATGGTCAGAAAACATCCGTATTTGCTTTGTTTCATTGATAAAGACGCTATGTATTTTGCTGAGGGAGAGTTTGGATTGGGTTTGTAAAGGGGAAAATATAAAGCTCTTAACATCCGTAGGGATCAGAATGGTTGCCTTTAATATGAACAGATGGTGATGGACTGTACATGCTTCAGGCTCACAGAGGCATGGAAGTGGGTGCTAAAATACCCCATTGTTAGAGTTGTGATCTAAAGAGCGAGCAGGATGGAACTGAGGAAAAGCAGGTCTTGCTTGTTCCTCCATTTAGAATTAAAGGTCCTGTAAAATACTGAAGGATTCTGTCTCTTCCAGAGTGGTCATTAAGGTTAGTTAGTTACTTTAATTCACTTAGAGTGGTGCTTAAGGACAATTTGTTCCCAATTCCCCCCCTGCCAGCTGAAGCAAATGGTTTTCTTTTCATTTCCTCCTTTTTTTTACCTGATGAAACCCCAAATGGCCTTGTGAAGAGGGAATGGCTGTAGACAGGAGACTGGTTATTCATGCCATGTCCCCTTTTCATTATCCCATGTCTGTTTGCTGCATGATGAACAGTATCTACAACTTTTAATACCAAATTTAGATTGTTTTCAAATAAGTGGCACAGGAATACCTAAGCAGTGAACGCTGTTTCATGGCTGGGGAACAGCACAGGAGGTAGCTTGGTGACCTTTTTTTTTAAGCTCGTGTCATCTCTGCTGCTCTGACGCTACCTCCATTGATCAGCACCTTTGACAAACGAACCCATTATTGTCCATGTGAAATGTTTCTATGAACTATTTTTTTGAAAAGCAATATATCTAGAAAATTAACTCCTGAACAGCTTTTAAGACTGTTCTTCTACTGCAATAAGGCTGTTACGCTTAGAAAAGGTGCCTTGATGTTTAATTACTGCAGATGTCCGTTATCTATGCTATTGAAAAGTTAACAGTGACAGCATCAGGACTGAAAGTAGCTGTGATGCACATAAAATGCTGCTCTGTCCTCTATTGCGTCAGAAAGACTGTACCCAACATTACACCATGAGTATCTCAACCTCTTCTTTCCCTCCCAGTAGATCCATCCAAAGAAACGCTATTAGGATAGTGGTTCTTCTGGGGCAAGATAGCTACTACTGAATCAACATTGCTTCCTAATGAATCATGGATTTCCGTGGAGCTCTTGAGCTGGGCCTAGCTCTGCTTAATTTAAAGTAGCAGTGTTGACATAATATATTTAGACTTCTGTAATGTGTTTGACTTAGTACTGCACAACATTCTGATTAAAAACAATTATCGCTATACAAAATCGGTGTTGTACATATTAAACGGCTCCCAAACTGCCTCGACGATAGCTCGCAGAAAGGAGCTCTAAATCAGGAATCGGCGCTTGAGGTAAGTTTCCAGTTCCTCTGGGGTCTTGCCGCGGGTTTGGCAAAGAAACGCCAACGAAGGTCTGCTGGTGTAAATGAGGCAAAGGGCTGATTTCAGTAGCAAGTTGGGGTTGTGTGGTGAGTGGAAGTTGTCCAACATCTGCTTTTGATGTAACAAGAGATATAATTCAAGCTACACTTCTCCAGTAAGTGCTGCGTGAGTGAATTAATCTGAAAAGGTGCAGAGGACGTCTCATGTACCCAGCTGCTCGTGAGTGACCACTTGGAGTAACTGAGGAGGCTGATGTATGACTGTGGAGACAAGTACCCTGAGGCAGGTTGTGCTGCTTTACTAATGACAGAAATGATGTTCTGGCAGAGGAGCCCCACGGCAGCTTTGGGAAACCGCACCTCTGTTTTGTAAAGCTCCTGTACAGGGTGTTGGTGTGTGGGTGCTGGTGGCGGGAGCTGTGGGGCCTCTGTGAGGCCAGGCTGAGGCTGTCCCGTGCCAGGCACTGCCGCTTCTAGGCAGTTCCAGCTGGTTCTGGGCTGTTCCCGCCACTGCCCCCTCACAGGGCACAGCTGAGCTCGTCAGCGAGGCAGGTGGTACCTCTGGGGAAGGGTGTGTGAGAAAGGGGCAAAACGCTGCTTGGAAGTGAGGGGAAAAAGTGTGAGGGAGCAGTGTGGGCCTAGGGTGGAGGAGGAGGAAGAGGAAGAAGAGGAGG
>VWZK01019938.1:0-23723 GCA_013396935.1 Baryphthengus martii
CTAACCACTTAATGCAATAAAAGCAGTATTATTGAAAATGGTTTAAATCTGCTACCATTTTCACAGAAACTGGTAATATGTAAGACAAATTCAAGCAAAATTTCATGAAAATACAGACTTAGAAGTATGCATTCTCTCAAGTAGGTTTATCTAAGTTTTTGCTCCAAACAGCCAGAGAAGAAAAGTGGATATTAGAAGTACTAAACATCAAACTGCAGGTATCAATTTTATATTGATATAAAGAGAACTGCAGAACTTACTAAACTAGTCCTGTGTTGGATTGCTATGTAAATAATTTGGATAAAGAGATTTGGAAGGACAACTCTGGAACCTCAGCTCTTTGTTCCAAATCGGAAGGCAACTCCCATAATAACATCAGAAACTTAGGGCGAGGCACTGAGGCTCTTATCACTTCCAAAAAAAAAAAATCTTCCTCAAGCAAAATTCTAACTAAAGTCCAAATCAAGAATTTGACAGAAGAGGCATTGATTGGTTCACGAAAACTGAGGGGATGAAAAACAACTCCATTGTGTTTCTGTGCTGCGCTATTTCTAACAATGCAGCCTGAAACACAAAAGTATTAATTTAATAAATTATGAGGCAAGGGATCGAGACGAAAGAAGTCAATCAATGTTTTGCTGCTGTTCTCATTTTTTTGGAACAGTGTAAAACTAGCCAGGTACCACACTGGCAAACTTACTCTGATTTAAACCCCTCACTCTGTACCATTAATAGTTGACCTGTGGAGTAACAGAGGGAGACTTTCATTGTCTGTGTGGGTAAGCTGCAAATTTGGGCACTCTAACCTTACAGGAAAAGGTAGCTGATTATTCTCTGCTTATCTACCACTGAAGTCTGGGAGTACCTGTGGAGTAAAGCACCATTTAATGTCAGTGAGGGTGTCAAAAACTGGGCTTTATGAATCAGTAGAGACAAGAAAAAGTTGAGGGCACATGATTTTCTAATATGGACAAGGGAAAAAACAGGCTAACGAACAAAATAAAATGCAGACAATATGCACTTTCTTCAGTTTAGACATAATACTAACTTTTGGGCACCTATGTACTTTTGGCTCACACAATCTAGAAGAATAGTTGGGATTTAAATTAAACTTTGTGCTCACTTACACTTAGATATGACCAACACTATTAAATTTCTATTTAAATAAAGTACAATAAAATTTCCATGAAAGCCTAACAACGTCAAATGAAAATGAGAAGTAAATTTAGAATCTATATTTCATAGAATCCTAGAATGGTTTGAATGGGAGGGGACCTTCAGGATCATCTAGTTCCAACCCTTTTGTTCAGAACGCGTATTATTTGTGAGAAGTCCTAGATGAACATCAGGACTGGCCAATGCAGTCTTCTCAAGAAAGGAATATTCACACTGAGGACTCGGTTTGCCAAAAGTTTTTTCTGGTAGCTGCGGTGCAGAATGGAGTTTCCTTCTCTTCCTTGCTGATCAATTTTTTTTCTGCATGGTGGCAGAACTCTCTCTGATAGACAGAACACCAAACCACAGAAAGGAACAGATGTGGGTAAAAATAACCCAGAAAAAAAAACAACTGTATTTTGCACTCAGTTCATTTCCTCAGTCTAGTTTATTTTATAGCTGCACAACAGCTGGAGAGACACAGCTGAAGAAGCTGTCGTAGGACAAGCCTGAGCAGTAAGAGAAAGTGGGCTGCGTAAGCGGCCCGTGGTATGAAAATAAATGGTTGTCAAGCAACAGCTTCAGCACCGTCAAAGCCAACTTTCCAACATGGTCCTCCTTGTCTTTCTCCACACATTGAATAAACAGGGACCTAAGAAGAGGACTATTTTGATTCTGTTGTATCCTTCCCTATCTGATTACTAACACCCGCTGGAAAAGGTTGAACAAAGTAGAAGCTACACAAGGACATCAAGTATATCGCCATCACTACACAGAACTAGCTATTCACTCTAAACCTGAGCTGGCTTAGAACAAGAAACCTAAAAGGCAAATACTCTGAGAGGGCAGTACAAATACCTTTGTCATTGGGTTTCTTGTAAATCTCTTATCTGAGCAAGATCATCATGGTTTTGTGATACACTCATGAAACCAGAATGGGTTTTTTGAGCAAGTATGTAATGAAACTGTGCTAGAAATGTAACATGACTAGGGAATAGTTGAAAATAAAAGAATGCTTGCTTCACCTACTTGGATTCTTTACTACTTGATGAAAATTATTTTGTATCGGTTGCAATATTTCTAACACCAAAGAGCTTTTATCTGCTGTTTTGCCCGAGATAACTGTACCTTGGATCAAGCTCTGATTTTATACCGTTATGTACGCAAGACCTGATCAGTTAAATCTTTCTGCTGCTCTGTATGAACACAAGGCAGAAGCCTCTTTCCCATTTCCCAAGAGACTTGGCACATGTGATATTATGTAAAATTTGTGAGTGACGAACATTTTTCTACTTTTGTGGGTGTAGGTGTATATCCAGCCACACTCGCACACAGTGGTAGTATGAGACCCACAAACACGACTTGGTTCTGGGAAGGACCTGGCATGCAGGCTGGGCGGAAAATGCTGCTCGCCAGCCAGGCCTCATCAACACCCATCAGCCTCAGGGTTTGCACATCGATGAAGAATCTAGGACACAGACAAAATGTCCATGTTCTCACACAATACAGTAGACAGCAAGAAATATATGCCAGATATAAAATAAAGTGGAAAAAAGCACCCCAAATAATCCAGTATCTCGCTTCTGTACATGTCATCTCCTTCTTTGAATACGGGGATATTGTTCTGAACTGTTCCCAACTGGGTCTGTTTGCAAATTAATGCTGGCCTCCTCAGCGCATCGCTGACCTGTCCTTAAAGCAACACAAATGACAATGGCTCTTCCTGAGTCAGGACTGAACTTTGCAGAGGACAGCACCAATGACAAAGATTGTTCACCATCACTTCACTTTTGATTTTCTTGATTTGTCCTAACGACATAAATCTCCAATGTGTACATCCCGCCAAACATTACCTTCATATCTATTTCTGTACCATGGATCTGTTGAGCTACTGTTTTGATGATTCCAATGACAATATCTTGGAGACCTTCTCTTTCCGAATAGTAATGCAGAATGAGCCCCTTCCCCTTCTCCGCATCAGTGCATCTAAAGGAAGGGGCTCGCATACCCGGGTAAATAGTAGCAAGGTGGTCATGCAAAGCATCCAGATTCTGGAAGAAGAAATTAAAAACATGATTATAAGGCATTCACTTATTAATCTGAAGAAAGCAAGTACATATTCTGACTAATCCAAACAGCCCCTTTCTCCTGCTGCTCACATTCCCTGTGCATTTGCCTTATTGTTTGTAGAACTGTCATCATAGCAGACTTTTCAGGTAGCTTGCGATGTCCTTCCTATCTACTGTGGCAATATTTGGACAATGAATGGCATCTATTAAAAATTATTTCACATAGTAAGAATTGATGCTTGACTATGTTGGATTTTGAAGCACTGTGATGACTGCGTTTTCCATCCTGTACCTCCATCCGTTTTCACACCTTCCAATTCTAGTTCCTATAATCTCCTCTTCAGATATGACTTTAGGTGTCAAATACAAATAAGCATGCCTGAATAAACATGAATATTTATCCTTACTCTTAGTGAAATAGGCTAGTTCTGACATCCTAACAGTCAACTCAAGTCTACGGGGCCTGATAGAGTTTCAAACTTTAAAGTAAATATTTGAATGACTGAAAGACCATGTAATAACGTTTCAGCAAAGGTTATTCAGGAAAGGGAAGAAGTCTTCTGTTTTTCCAGCTGATGTCCTGGATATCTTATGTCTTTAACTTTGAAATCCTGAGCAGACAAATTGCTACCTGAAGAGGAAAGCTAAATGATAAATTGTCAAGCATATCTTGTAAGGACATTAAAGAGAACAATGAGATCAAAAATCACACTTCGAACACAACACCAGCTCCGACTTTGATTGTGAAGCAATTATCAAGGCTCCAGGCTGCTATTTACTGTATATTTAACACAGAAAGAGTGACCTAGTTTGTTAGTGTTGCAACCCACATAATTATTTACCCATGTTGTAAAATTCCTACAACTTCTTTACATCTTAAGCCCAGAACATTCCTGCAAATGTTGTTCTCATCCCTCCAAGTAACTGCTATTACCAGGATTCACATATTGTTTTCTGTCAGCACAAGGAGAAGGGAGGGGAAAATACTTTCAGTGTACTGTATGGGCCATTCTCCACCTTTCATGAGCATCTGTCGATCATCAAATTTGCGGAAGCACACTGAACGTGATTTCATGGGAGCTGTGAAGTGCTCAAACAGCTGCCTCTTTTCCTGGGAGGCCTCCAGAGGAAATGAGACTCTTAGAAATTAATTCCGTAGGATGCACTCAGCCTGGAACTTCCTCCCTCAGTTTTTTCTTTGGTTTTGTTGCTATATCAACACCTCCAAATTAAACTTAAATCTAGGAATCAACTCATTCCAGCTGTTAGTGAGCATTCAATCGCAAAAAGTATAATGCTTGAAGGCAAATTCTGTCAGATCTTTGAGGGGTTCGAGACAATGAAACTAGAAGACTGCTTTGAAAGATTGTAGGTGAGGAAAAAAGCAAGAGAGCTGACTGGTTCCTAGGGAATGCCCCACAATCTCCTTAACTGGATGCAGAACAGCTCTTCCTATACATACGCCTCAGAAAGGGTTGGGACATATTGACCTTTTGGAAAAAAAGATACATGGGAAAAGACAATAATCTTCCAGTTACACAGTCATCAACAGCTGAAGAATTGCAAAAGGAGTTTGTTATGGGAAATGGTCAATATTAAAGACAGAATTTTTATAAGATGGTTGTCTAACTATTAACAACAAAGTCTGGCAGAAGTGTTGCTAACAAATGGTAGCAGCCTCATTTTGCAAGACTGATTTGCCACCTCACTACCCCATTACCACGGACTTTGGCCAAGCAGTGTCACAGGTAAGCCCATATTACAGACACGTCCTTCAGTTTTTACTCCCTAGTCATCCAGAGTGTGGGACTTGCCCAGGATGTGTTTCAGCTGCTTTACAGCCCCCAATGTGTCTTTTCTCCCTGTCCACACCGACTACGGGATGAGCAAAGAGCTTATTGTATTCAGAACCTTGCTCCAACACACAGTCAAGAAGCAGCAGAGATGTGCTTCCAGATCAAGGAGCTGAAATCACTCTCAGATTCTGCCATTTAAACATTGTCACTCCCATTTCTATTTTTTGATCCATTCTAAACTGATATTGCAGGTTCTGGAAAAACAAACGTGTTTTTTTCTCTAGTTTGTTCACCTGCTGTGTGCCAGGGCTGTGGTCAGGTACAGGTAATAATAGTTTAAGCTCTTTCCCTGAATTCTTGGCTCCTAGATGGCTCAGATGTATGCCAGAGCTTGTGCTGAGATTCTAATTCTAGAGCTTTGGACAGCAGTGGTCAGCTCCACGGTGAAACACAAAGGGATCTCCAAGTGAGAACAAGCAGTGATACTAAATCAGGTAGATCCTGGCCTGTCTAAAAGCAAAGGAGTTGTGATTGGCATCTGAAACACAAAGATACGCTGTCCAGCTCCGTGTGGTACAGAGCATCTGGAATTTTTTTCTAAAAAACAAATTTGTTCCTGGAAATTTACTGCACTGCAATTACGGACAACTGAATAGCCGTGTAAATGATTCCCTAAATGAGAGAACTAACCACTACTCCAGTACTTGATTTTCACTCAGTAGAAAGCTTCGGAACATCACATAAAAGCAGACTTTGGGTTTCTTAGGAGGTATCTTTTTTCACACTGCTGCTCTTTGGCATAGTGTCTTTTCAATATCACTTGCAATTTTTCCATGCCTGTGTCTTTCATGGAAAGTATAAATATTAGACTTAGTTGCACTATCCTTTTCCTCTTTCACGAAGCTTGAAGTACCTGTGTTTCATCTAAGAATAAATTTTCCTGAAGATATCAAGGGAAACAGAACATAAATATGAGATCTATTTTCGCATGCTTTAAAAAGCCCCAGCCCTCATTATTTCATACATCCCAGACTCAGTGCAGATTTCAAGCAGCACCTTTGGGAACGCTATTACGTATTTGAAGAGTCTGACAGAAGTTCAGCACATTCAACCCAATCTGCATCTATTTTTGTAATAGGTATATAAATTAGTTTCCTGAACTAATCTGACTGCTGGAAGATGCAAGAATAATAAATCACGAATAACGTTGATTTTCCATCACAATAAACAGCTAAAAAGTACACTTCTGGCACAGCTACTAATACATTAGCCCTGTTAAAATTTACAGAGGTAGGTAATAGTCAAGGTCATCTGTTAACACTGAAACTCAAACAAAGCAGCTTAAAATACTGCCGTTAGAAGAATATAAATGTAAGCTGTTCACGCTTTTATAGACGTTCGGTGTGCACTACAAATGTGTCCAGTCATGGTAAGGAGTGGAAAAAGAAGTATACAGCATGAAAAAGAGCATGAGGGAAAGGAGTAGGGAAAGGCTGGCCCGTCCATGTGCACCCAAAGTAATGAAGCGTTGGGCCTGCTACACAATTTTTAACTCCTCCCCTGTGCTCACTTAACTCGACCTGCAACTTCAGCATATGAGTTATCTTTAAAAATTATATTTATCTGAGGGCAGCCTGTGAATGAAGCTATGAAATATCAAGGATGTCACATCCAATAGTCAGACAATGGTACACAGATCACAGACGGTATGTACGTGTCGGAGGGTGCACACACGCTGTCTGTCTGCCCACCTGTTACAGTCCACAGGATTGTACAAGAATCCTGAATTGACTACATCTAGGATGCTCTGGAATAATCCAGGTTTTGGGGCAGGTAGGAAATATTTAACTTATTTACTTTTCACTTATCATTGCTGGAGAGATTTTAAGGGAACAGATGACAAGAGGCTGCTAAACTTCCAGTCTCAGAGCTAAGCTGTGAATGAGCCCTAGCTCTGTACATAATGTGCAATTAGAAATAACCAATATCTATAATTAATCAAAGATAATTTAGGAGAAGAAATACCCAACAAATCTGAAGACCACATTTTCAGTTAGAATAAACAAGGTAAGTCTTTTTACTTAACATACACAGACAATTTGAACTAAATTTTTTTCACATCTCTCATATTTTTGTTACATACGAAAATTCCTGCTCAAAGCTTGTCTTTGGAATTTCAATTGAAATTTCAGATTTGTGAATGTCTCTGCAACCCCATCTTAGCAGCCTTTTCACTCCTCTTTTTAAGAAACTGAACAGCCAAAGATGCTATGGAAAATTTTTTACTCCATCAGCTAACTGAATAATACATTAACTGAGAGGAAAACAGAACAACAATGCCAAAAATAGTGAGTAGCAGAAAGCTCTATAGAATACAAATACCAAGGCAGAAAGTTTTCAGACACCTCTCCACAAATAACTGGGAGACTGTACAGTCCAACCTGTATCTCCAAATCTCAGTCTAATCTGTTGACTAGATCGTGCCTCTATCTGGTACCTGAAATAATTTGGCACAAAATTCTTACCTGCAAAAACTCTCTGACGTTTGAGCCCAAGACACGTAGAATAGTATCATAACCAGATTCTTGACAAAACACAAAAAACATCTTCCCAAACATTTGAAGAATTTCCCCAGCATTTAGATCTAGTTAAAACAAGAAAATGTAATTCAGTTCAAATACTGCATTTCACACACTTTGCTTACTACTTTAGTCTCTTATTCATAAATCAAGACAGCAAGTCAGTACCTAAACTCTGCCCAGATCCAGTAGGTCAAGAATATGAGAAAAACAAGATTAAGGATCCACGTGGCAAATAGTGAGTATTCAATATAGGAATTTCATTAGGACTTACCAATTACCATCCTGACTTGGCCACATTGTGTATTTCACGTGTCTACAGCATTTTAGATTGCGATACAGATAAGCTTGAAAATAAAGGGACTTGGTTATTAGTAGTGCTCGCCTCAGGGGAGTTACTTCTGGTTTACAACAGCATGAAACCACACCAGCTGCTCCAATTCAATGTTACTACAAGTCATCATAATCTTATAGGTTCTTGGCTAATTGCTGATTCAGGACAAATTCAGATCACACTTGGGTCTGCAGATAAAATAAGGCTAATGGGCATAATTCCACCTTTTAAATTCCAGACCAGAGTTGCAATTACTGAAAAAGAATGCAACCCAAACCGACCAAAATGCAACCAAAATCTTCTGAGATTTTTAAAGAATTCTCTCTTTGATCAATACACTGGTTTCACTTCCTCTGTGCTAAATCCTGTTTTTCTCTGCTAGATGCATTTTTCTGGGGAGTGGAAGGGTATCTTTTTTGTGATGAATGGGCAAAGAAGATAGCTGTATTACTTACTAAGGACCTTGCTTGCGGCTGCAACCAGATCATAGGTTTTGGAATCATCATAAATTATTCTGACCAGGAACTGTCCTTCTTCATCCAGTTGCGCCTCTTTCCTATCACAAAATAAAAAAAAGAATAAAATGGTTTTGGTTGAAGGAGAGGCACCATATTGATAAATCAATTCTATATCATGTATTATTTGGTAAAATAAGTTTGTAGGTTCCACTTTTAAGAAGTAGGTAGAAGATGTAAGTATCTAATCAAACACCTTTTTTTCAGAATTCTGCTCATGCCCAACAGATAGGAAAAAAAAGGAATGCCAGGATTTGGTAAGGCCTTATTCCCACATTATACATCACTTCTTCACAAGTAAACAGTGCCAACTTAGCTAAAGCAGAGTGAAATATACATTTCTTCACTAAAGGAAACAATTCTCAACCCCACTTTTAAGACAGGACTTGCATATGTCACATGCACACTTACTGCTGCTGCCAAGTAAAAAAACACACAAAACCAAACAATCTTTTGCTTTTCAGGATCATTTCCTATTCTCTTCATCTTGACCACTGAGTCAGTTGCTTGTTCAAACGGCTTTTTTTTTTTCTCTGAGGAAAACAAGTTGCTATCCCTGGACAATGAACTGTTGTGCCTTTCAAGCCTTGCATTTGACACAAGTGAGTTACTTGGGAGGGCCCACAAACATCTTCCTCCCTGTTTTTACCCCATGCCCTTATCACAGGAGCCAGGCCACTGGTGCTGCAGTGGTGGCTGAGCCCCAGCTCTTGGGAGGAGGACAAGGAGTACCTTCATGGGCAGGCAGACCCCAGGAGCCTGAAGGGCCAGCTGCCCTGTGTGGCTGGTCCTGCCACACAGAAAACATGCCAATGGACACAGCCCTGACGCTGCCCTGTTGGAAGTGCAGTCATATTCTGGATTTGCTCCTCATCCCCTGGCACATACTCCTTCAGCAGAGAGAGGGGGACGTGCAGAGGGGCACACTGCGCTCTCTGATGAAGCAATGCTCTGGTTTTTGAAGTCCTCAACTGGCAAAGGAGCACGGCCTCCCTTCTCAGTGTATTTTTAATACTAGCTGTTCACCTCCCATGGTCTCACCTACAACAACTCTCCATAGAGACAACGTGCTTTGCAGAAATAGTGACAGAAGAGGAGACATTTGTAGGCACTCATGCTCTAAATTATGTGCTTAGGATGTATTTTGGCTCAGCAAAACTGATATGATCATGGCATCGATAGTATCGTTGGAGATGGAGGGTCACAGCTACCTAATTAAAAAGAAAAGTTACCCTTTCATCTACACGCAGCTCTGATGCAAAACACTTCAGAAAGACCTAAGAAAGGCAAAGAAGTAGGAAAGTCTAGAAGAGAAAGACTGAATCACACCTTATGTTACAGACAAAAAAAAAAACAACTTAGTATAGGGAGTTGTACTTCAGAAACAGCCTTAGTATTAGAAAAGATATCAAAATGGTAGATGATGAAGTAGGTTTTTCTATAAAAAACTATGCACATGTCATGCCAATCAAGACATCCATCAAGTCAGGACTGGAATAATTCTTTTCCTAATGTAAAAATGAAAGAGAAACGTAAGTAAAAAATTATTTACTAGTACCATGGTAATGAAGGGCTTCTAGCAGAGTATGACAGAAATGGTCTGTGAGGTAAGTCTCACACTGTAGTTTAAGAGCTAATATTTCTAACAGTCATCAGAGTAATTATAAACCTATAAAAAGTAGATTCTAAACCAACTATGTAAAATTCTGCATTCCCTTTTATATCAAAATCTTTGTCTCCATCATCACAACACGATCAACCAGCAATTAAAACAAAAGTCTTTGACTGAAACATAGATCCTCATTTTTTAGGGCAGGTGTAATTTATTTTTAAAACGAAATAGCATAAAATAAAAATGCCTGCACAATCATTCAAGCATTTACAGTTTTAATGGAATTATCCAGCTATACAAACAGAAACATTTGCTGTGTAACTCAAAGGGGAGAGAGGTCTGAGAATTAAGTCCCCTTGTTCATCTTAAAACACTAGATGGCAAATGTACTGCTGATGAGGCCTGACTCCAAACACATATGGTAGAATTCTATTGAACTAAATGAAATTACTTCTCATTTAACCCTCCAAATCATAATCATCAGTCTTTAATAACCTGTTCACCTATCAATGGAGCCTGGAACCCATTATTTTCTTTTTCCTTTTCGTATTCCTTTCATCTTGCTCATCACACTCTTACTGCTGACCAAAAATGACATGACATTGTTTTTATATTTCAAAAATACATCTAGTCTTTTTTAATTAATTAACGAAGTCTTGTAATAGCTACTCAAAATATACACTTATATATTCTATGAATGGGCATAATGAGCTAAAAAAAGGCGAAGCCATTTTCCTAAAGTAACATGACAAGGCTACATGGGCTGTGAGACTAAACAGCCTCCATAATTCTACATGAAATGAACACCATTCTCTATTCAATTGCAAAAAAAACATTAATAAGCTTAACAGGAGTGTTGACTTTCATACTCCAAAATATTTTCATATTCCAAAACGATACTCTGGTCCTCTTCCCCAGCCATTCCCTGAAAACTTCAGATTAGTCTGTACGATATCAAGTCTCACGGATTCCTGAAAATAGTTCCCATGCCACCTAAGTAGGAGGAGCTGGAGTTAATGTTGGGAAATGTTATCTTGAAGCATATGAGGTCAGTCAGAAGGTAGAGTTAGCATTTCCTAAGAACTGAACTGAAATTAATAGGAGAAAGGAAAATCAACTTGATTCTCTGATTCTCATAACACGATGTGTCACTGGAAGTCAGATACAGTTTGGAGGGAGGTTTGCAAATGGTCAGCAAACTTTCCCACATCTCTGATCCACACTGCGCTTTCTTTTAGTCCCTCTGATCTCAGCCAAACCACAAAGGATAACACACATATCTGAAAAAGCAATCAACATCCTCAAAACTACTGCATACTTGCATAAGCCAGTAGACACAGGTTTTGTGTGTGAGAATTTTCTCTATTAAAAATTGACTGTTTGTTGATACTGGTATCTCTTCCAAAATTTCTCACGTTTCTTTCCAATTACATTGACAGGAACTTTCTTTCCTCTTTCCTTCTCTGCACCAAGCCATGCTTCCTTTTTTCTTATTTTATTTGCCTTTAGTTTACTTGTCAAAGTCTTTCTTTGATGCCTACAGTTTCTCTGAGCCACCACTTCTTAAAATCACCACTGATTATTTCAGTGCCTACTCCATTCAGATTATTTTAGTTATTTTGGTTTTCTCCAGTTTTCCTTTGGATCACGCAGCAGCCATCTTCTCTGTAGCCTTAATGAGGTATTTCTAATTAAAACCACTTTATTGATGAAGTTAAATAAAAAGTAGTTCCTTGGATACAATGTTCTGGGGTGAAGCTCATTGCTCTGAGGCTTCACCCTCCCTCAGTATTAGCAGCCTTGCTGGGGGTTCCAGCTGTACAGGAAAAGGGCCCAGTGCTTGTACTGAAGGCTAACACTCCAAAACAACAACAGCAACAAGTTCTACCTTTTAGTGATTATTTTAAAAAGATAGAGAAAAAAAATACAATGTAAAATGTAATCTACCAAAAGCTAATCTCATATTGGGATTTTTTTTCTAGAAAATTTGTCAAATTAAATATTTGCTCCTGAAGTGGATTACACTTTTCACTCAAAACCATGTGGGTAAAAATCTCTTTGCTTGTCCTATAGATCTGGCAAATCCCATGACAACGTCTGATCCAAACCTGTGTCAAAAGATAAACTGGCTTATTAAAGCCTGTGCTTGAAAATCATTAAATTCCAGAACCTTTTTCTCTCATTCCAGGACAATTCCTTCTGTAAGTCCTATTGTGTTAGCATATTCCAATAGTTCACCTAGATACTGAACGGAAATATAATTTAGATAGCTGGTTTTCTGGGCAATTTTTCTGTTGGGTGGGTTTCCCTGTCTGCTTCATCTCCTGGTCACAGTAGTTGCTGTGCATATAGAACAACATGTGGCCAGACAAGAGCGGCAGAGGAGAGGACAGGAGGTTCAGGGAAGTCAGCTGAAGCCTTTCCCCAACCTCCAGTGATCTCAGTTTGCAGTTTCTGAAGCCAAGTAATCTGACAGCAGTGAGAACTTCCAAAAGTCTTTCTCTCTGGAACACTTGATTAGCCTTAAGACTACATATGATGGAGAAATGCTGCTGTAGGTTTAACCAAAACGGTCAACACAATGTGAAAAAACTGCTATTTTTACAGAGGCACTTGTCCTTCAGAAAATCTACAAAATTGCAGGTCCTCTAAAAAACTTGCTTCAGAGAGCACAGCATGACAGCTGTCAGCATCAGAGAGACCCTCTGACCATTATGTGACCACCAGCAGTCTAGGAAACAGGACAAAGTCATTGAAATGTTCATTCAGGTGACTGGGCAATCCCTAAATTGTTTCCTCACGGGTACAGTTTTGTCACCTAGTGGCCTGACCCCGACCTGAGCTATGAAAGCTGTCTGCACTCACACTAAAGAACTGGTTCTATAACAAGGGTGATGTGTCAAAACAGCGTTGTGAAAACTGCTAGAACTAATACTAAAAGTGAGGCGGCTTTGTCAGCTTTGCAGAGCTGTTGTGCTTGGCTACCCACGAACAGTAATTCCTCCGGTTGCTTGGTTTTTTTACTGTCCATCAACGGTAACTCCTCCAGACATAGCTGGTTGTAAGTCCATACTCTACAAGTACCACGCAGGAAAATAAACCTGCCTGTGTGGAACAAACAAAGGTATGGGTACAAACCTGAGTATGTGAACTTTAAAAGACCAGAAGCCTGCAACTGTTCTCACTGAAACAGCTTCCCTCTCCTGGCTGACAGGAGCCAGGATTAGAACTGCAATGTACCATGGCATCCTTAGATGCAAAGAATTTACATTTAGCTGACCATATTTAATAGAAAACTTCATAATCCCTTGAAATATTTTGCTGCAATCTTTATTCCCAGTTTTTCACCAGATAAAATTATGGGAATAAATTAGCATAGCTCTTTGGTTTTCTGCAGACCGCGGTGTTTGATCACAAAGGCATTAACAGCAATAACATGTTGGTGGCTTTCTTAAGGGCTTGACTGGAAATGAGCCAAAAGCAACAAGCTTTGGCAAATTCCCAAGCCCTGGTTAGTGCTTTAGTGAAGCAGCAACACTACAGTAGCAAACTTTCAACTTTCATACCGCTTTCCTTTCAAAATAACTTCTTAATCAAATACAGCAGGATTTACAATTAATTTACATGTCTAGAGAAATCTCTAGAAAAACAAAAGAAGGGTGTGCTTTGGTGCCTGGTAAGTCTACACTCAACACTTAAAAAAAACCCTAGAATTTTAGTGGTTTTGCCCAAACTGACTCCTGACATGGGATGTGATATTTCATGGTTCAAAACCTACACCCTATGTTATGCCTGTCCTAACTGCTACGGTCTGGCAGCCCTTTTTATTTACTCTAGACTAATTTTGAACGATTACACAGAGCTATTCGAATTGTGGGAAACAAAGATTCAAGCCCAGGCTTTTCAAAAATGCCTTTGTTTTCTTCCAGAATGTTTATATTATCAAGGTTAATGTGAGGAAGCTTACTTGGGGGAAAAAAAAAGAACCTCAACCATTGCACCATGGGAGATAACACAGCTATATAAAGGATATTTTGTACGTAAATGATCTGACCTTGAAATCAATGGAAAAATTCTTAGACCAAAGCAGGATCAAGTCCTAAAGCAGCCTTTCCTCCATCAGTCACGGTAACGCCTCCCAAACTGTGGTTGGTCTAGCAGCAGAGAACAACGTTACAGGTGAGACTACGCGCGGACAATGGGCCCTTTGAAAATCTTGCCCATTGTGAAACTAGTTCGGCACTTGAAAACACACTACTAATGTTCAAAGGTAACGTTAATAATTCACAGAGATGGATGAAATGTTAAGTGTGGACAAACATTCCACCACAAAACATCCTGAAAATCAGAGCAGATCTTCCAGTGTAGATTTTTAAACCACAGACTGCATACATTTTTTTGTCACATAGAGGAAAGATTTTTTCTGTTTTGATGTAGTAAGGACTTCTTTTACCATCTTTAGAGATTTTATGGACGACACAGTTGGACAAGATGCCACGACAGGATGGTCTTATTTATATAGCCCATTCTGCACAAAATGGATTTTAATGTAGTTTTGCAGTCAGATTGTAGTATTTAAATGGAATTTGAATAAATCATGATCAACAACAAGTTTGGTGCTGTCAGAACTTTCTTATTCTTGTGAAGTAGCACTTGCTATCCTGCCTCTGTAGTCAGCCATATAGCTGGAATTTAAAAAAACAACATAAAACAAAATTCTTACAGAAAAAAGAATCCTTCCCACTACAGAACTTTTCATGCAGTAAATATGGAGAAGATGGAGCAGGTACAAAAAGGGCTACCAGACTGCATGGAACAATTACTTTGTATGCTGAAAATGCACAGGCTTCTCTGTGATACAACAACATTATCACTTAGAAGCTGTTGGTGTCACTTTAACAGGTCCCTTAGCGTCCCAACTGGATCTCTTCCATACAAAACTCCAGTCAGAAGTGCACGGCCTGGGTGTGTCCCTTTGAACACACCACAACAGCAGCTACTGCCAAGACCACCTCTCGGACTTCTTCCATGACAGGTATTGTTGGGATTTTTGCCACTATTGTGCTTAACTATTCTTGATGTGCCAAGGATGGAAAAAAGCGCTTGTTAAATCAAAGGGACCAGTCAAAACAATTTTCATGACAAAATAACACTACCACACTCAGAAACCCAGCATGGTTCTGATCTCACTGATAGGAGCACGTCAAGTTTAATTCTGCTCCAAGAGTAACACTGTTAAACAGCATTACATGTGTCAGACCTAAAGATGGTATCAGTGAAACCAGAATCACTGTCTTTGCGGCTCTTCTGCATTAAAAGGGCAAACTCACTGCTCATCGTATTACTTCACAGACGGTTTGTGTTTCCAAAACGCTTCGCATCTGTTTTTCAGAGATGCTTTGATAAAAATTATTAAAAATACTGAATCACTCTTCTCACTTCTCCCAAAAGAAAAAAAAAGCAACAGAAAATAGAGTTGTACGTGTTGTGGATGGTCCAGAGATATTTTAAAACACCCAGCTGGGAAAAATATAAATTATACTAAGTTACAAGATTAAATAAAAATGGGAATCTGTCCAGGAAAATGATGTTCTGGATAAAGTAAATAGGTGTATTTATAGACTTCAATGTTCTGAGCTTTTTCCCAGTTTTACAGGCTGGATATGAGAGTGTTTAATGTAGGTTTTCAAAACAAGATAATCCTAGAAGATACAGTTAACAAAAGTACAAGTTCTTTGCTACTACTCCAAATACTAAAATTATTAATTAAAATATAAGGCTAGTATTATTTTGCTTCCTTTTACACAAGTGGACTGAAAGGAATGGTATTTACAAAACACTCTTTTAAGCATTTAATTTATAGGAGTGATATGTTTATAACACCTGGTATCCTGACAGGTCTAAAAGCAAGTCCCAAGTCTGGGAAAACTGCAAAGTACCTGAGAGATACTGCAATAACACTCACACCACGGTTCACAACATGCCACTTTCCTTTTAGCCAAGTCTTTCCCAGACAAATTTAAGAATTTGGCATCCATACAGTTTAAACTCCTGACCTCAAGGCAGGTCCTTCCGCTGTGAGGAACTGAAGGAGCAGGAAGTGTAGTGTCCTGACCCCACAAATCTTGCAAATATTAACCTCGACCCATGAAGAATCACGTATTCAGCATTAGTTTTAAGAAAACTTCAAAAGTGCTGCTTACAACTTTGGAATGGTATGAAACAAGGACTTAGGAACATAAACAACAACAAATGTTCCTACTTAATGCCACTTTCTGGGTAAACTCAGAAAATTAATCAACTGTCCTACCACTAATTGCTTTCCAGTCTCCTTCTGATATCTGTAAGTAATCTGCATTTTTTTTCAAAATTGTTACACAAGATCGACAGAACAGAATACTCCATCTTCAGCGCTGGGCAAACCCACATGGTGCTAAAAAAGCAGTAAAAACTCAATTTTGATTTCTTTATTTTACAGACCTGTGCAATTAATTACAACTGAGTCGTCCATGACCCAAAGTAAGTATGGACTTTCAATTGAAAACTCTAATGATTAGCTTATTTTTTTATTACTGTTTGTGGTGAGGAGACAATTAAGATAATTAACACAGTATGTCTGCAATGTTTTTGAGCATGAAAGAACCAGTAACTTTAAGTAAACTGTAAATCAAGCATTCTTTATAATAAATTAGTTGTGGGCTGGGAAAGGGAAATACCAAGCAGGCTCACAGCAGTTCAACAAAGCAGGAGAGATGACTCCAGCAGGAGCGATTCCCACCACTGCAATATAAAGCTATACATGTCTATGTGGTAAAATCCGTAACTCATTTGTTAGCTACCTGGACTTTTCCTACAGTTTCTGGGAAGAGAAGTACACAGGAAATGAATAAGAGAGAAACAATTTAATGGGAGAAATCTCAAAGGCGCTAATAGGATAAAAAACTACAGAGTCCTAGGCACATCCAAACCTGCACTTGGAGGTTTGAAAGTAGTTTGGCAGAAAGGTTCTTTTGCAAATCAGTCCTTGTTGAGAAATATCACAAATAACTGGAAAGCTTTTCACTCACTTCAACTCCACATGGTAACTAACCGAAATGCCACACTTCACATTTTGTATTGATCTTTGACTCTTATCTCCTCTTTAGTTTGCATTTTTATTGCCCAGGCCACAGAATCACAGAATCACAGAACGTTAGGGATTGGAAGGGACCTCGAAGATCATCTAGTCCAATCTCCCTGCCTGAGCAGGAACCTAAATGTCATCACCACGTTGCTGTTATGTAGACATAATATGCACACGGACACGCACACACACATACTTATATATATACACATAAATATTTATATGCATATGTATCTGCATATACAACTGTAGTTTCTCCAAAACCTTTACATTCTAAGCTGATGATTATCCATCTGCTCTCCTAGCAGAAGTGACAGTGTTATCACCCTAGACAGACTGGTATAGACTACGGCACTGTTTGACATGCTTTTTAAGGGCTGCCCTATATATAAAATCTGAACACTTAGAAAACGTGCCATTTTCCAGAATGATTGCGAATAAATAAAATCAGGGTCTCATACAGAGCCGTAAGCATTTGATGAGGGATTTTTCAGTTGTTTTGTGAAAGCAGGAAAGATGCACTTGGGTACTACTCAGAGCAACAACTAGCAAAGTCTGCTCCAAGCCACGTTTCCCTGCCTGTCCCTGAGCCTGCGTGACACAACCCACCAGTCACATCCAGGAGCCCACAGAACCTTCTCCTCCAGGCTACTGGTTCTTCCAGTACAGAGGCTGGATCCCACTCAATTCATGCACAACTATTCCATATTTTATTTATCCCAGGCAACACTACCCAGCCTCAGGTTTGAGTTTGAGCATAGGTTTCAAAACCAGCTCCGAAGTCAGAATGATTCCTAACAAACCTTCCTGCGGAACTGATCCCTACACCATTTGCATGCATAAACATTAATTAGCTTTCCAACAAGCTCGTGAGGCCAATTACATCATTTCCATTTTAAAAGGGCAAAACAACCATAGATAAAAAAGCTTTCATTGATTTTAGGTGGCCGGTTTGAGCCAGGTGGATCTGTTTTTTCAAGGTACTCAGCACTTTTTATGCTCCAAACACAGCTTCCACAGACTTTCCGTGCCACCAGCATCAGCTCTCCAAGTTACCTGGATTCCAACCCCTCTTAAGAGCTTACCATTGCAACTTGTAACAAGTCTTTCATTACAGCTTTTGTGTGTATTTTTCTAGGTTTCTGAAAAGGCAAACTACAGTATGAATTATTACCGCATCTAACCTTCATGCTAAGCAACAGCGATAAGCCAAGCCCTTCATTTTTACAGCATTTGTCATTAAATGTAAATTGTGTTTTGCCGTATTAGTAAGCAATAAAAAACAACATCTTTGACAAGGTAACATTCAGAACTCGGTATATAGACACAAGAAGTCAAGCTAATGCCTTTATTCTGCAGCTGCAAAAGGCTTTTTATAATCTGATTTGTTTAAGCAGCATAAAAGTGGACAATTTTTGCTATGTGATAAATTCCCAGGAAACAAAGCAATTTAAAAAAAAAATCCCATTCTGTCCTCTGTAAAAAAAAATCATAATATATATTCTTAAAGGCAGAGGTGAATAGATTTTCTATTATATTATTCAATTTCCTGACACTATTTTTTATCACTAGTATTTGATTTTATATTACTATTTTGGAATATAACTGCAAATAAATTTAATCAGAATATCACATCCTGTCAATCAATTCCTAAGTATCTAAATGCTAATGAAAATCAGTGGACACTTTTAAATGCATAAATGAATAAAAGCATCTCCCTCTCCTGACTTTACTGGCCAACCTGCAACACCACCGATGTACCTGACCGCTAGGAATGCCTTTGAAAATATACCCCAGAATGATGTATTCTTAAATCACTTAGGTTTTACTGCAAAAGCCACACGGAGTAACTGAAGTCTGACCTATGTTAACCTTTTACTGATGTGATGCAGAAGTTTCTGTGTCTGTTTAGTTTTCTAAAGGTGAACGATAGCCCTGCATTTTATTTCACTCCCCAAAATTTTGTGCAAATACAGAATTTCCAAATTATCTTCTAGTTTTTCCATGCTTATCAGGGTACATATGTTTTTGTGGGGACTTCCACCGTAGAAACAGAAGGAAGACAAAGACTGAAGTTGACTGGTTTCATCTTCCAAATCCAAATCTTTCATGTACCTCTGTGGGAAAAACACTAACTTATTCTACAGTCTTGTGATGATGCATTTCTTAATAAGGTATTTGAGCTCTCATTCCTTTCCTTGGCAATACATTCGAAAGTGTCATAGTTTGAGCATCCAACCTGGCTTAAATTCAGATTTACGAGCCCGTGGGAAAACTCTGTATTCATTTGATCAAACACAGAGGGATACTGTTGAGAAACGGGATAAATGGCTCTGTACATATGGCTCACTGACAACATTCCTCTAGCTCCCACATACTGTCCTGGAGCTGTTTCAAGAAGACATCCCATTAAGGCTTGTCACACAGTTAAACCTTTAGAGCTGACAAAAGGAGTGCTGCAAATTCCACATATTGGTTGTTCAGCTCAGCCAGATGAGACACCAGCGGCACAAGAGATCAGATTTTATCATGATAAAAGCCCCTTTTAAAAATACATAACCACACACCTATCTAAACATGTTCGTCACAAAAAGATACCAGAAAAGAGAGAATTTAATGAGCTCTGATGTGTAAAAAAAAAAAAAAGTCCATTGTTTAATTATGCTCTGGTTTAAAAGTGGATGAAAAAAACATGGAGTCTAACTTTCCCAAGAATTCCACACTGAGACATTTAAAAAAAAAATCAGTATATATCTTTTTCAGACAGACGGTGGTTTCACAAAAATGTTGAAAAATGAATGAAGTAGCAGAAACTGAGACTTGAAATCATCATTCTGACTAACAGTAAGTGATGGCAACAAAAACACCACTTTCAAAAGAGCGTCACATTTAACTATTTGGTTTCCCAAATTCTTTATTTAAGAACTTCATTGTGTCACTTGGGACTGAAGAAGCTACAGAAGACAAGAGTTTTCATCCTTCAAATGGAGCATACCCTTCCAATTTAGTATTTAACTTTTCTGAATGTGACCTGTTTTTACGACTTCAGTTTATTCAGTTCTGTTTTCTTTTCACTTCTATCAATATTAAGCAGAAATTCACCCAGTGGCATTTGAGAATCACTGAGCAATCACAACCCACCACTCTGCAGTGCTGATTCACAGCTTCTTCTGTGACTTCAGGCACAATAAAATAGCAGTATGTGATCAACTCAAGATAAAAAAGAAAGCTTAGATGCCAAATTTTTTTACTGTAACTACCCAGAGGCCTTTCCATTTCACAGAAATGCTTAAGTTGTTGTAAATGCAACCATACTAACAAAGTTCCTCTTATTTGTTTTTAAACAGCCGAAGACTGTTGACTTCAACACTTACTCCTCCAATTTAATCATCAGTGATTCCACTGATTCAACCCAGCATGCCACAACACTGGTTTGTATCTTCCCATTGTTTCCTAAACGATTAGCAATTCCAAAACAACCCTTTGCAAGAAATCTGTATTTGCTTACATAACACAAAACATCTAACCTCTTCCCCAACATCTGTAAGTGCACCACAGGAACCTAAAGTAGCTAAAACAACAACCATTTGGTGGCTATTAGTTGACCCTGTACCATCCCCTAAACCAGCATCACTATAATCTGTTCCAGAGACAGACAGAGGGTTTGTTTGATGGTTTCTGAACTCTAGGATACACTACTTTTTAAGATAAATCCTGCTGAATAAATACTCTGTTGCAAACACCTTTTGCATAAGGAGCAATGGCAGCTGGTGCACGTACGATGGCTCTTGCTTGCAGCTCATGTTCCATTCTTCTATTTGAGTGGTTTTGTGACATTTCCAGAAAGCCATCTTTTCTGTGAGATTGTAGCAGAGCCCAGCTGTTGGGCTGTGACAAGACAGAAATGTTTCTCAGCTGAGAAAGAGAAACAGGATGCAGCAGTTTCCTGAATTTTCCCAGCTGACCTTAGCAAAATAGTTGTATCTTTCTAATAAATTTCTCCAAAACTTAAATAAGTGATATTCCTCACAGGCTTTAGTTATCTTCAGTATTCCATTAGGCGTGTAAAAATATCTTAAGAGATAGGATGCATCAGGAATTATGACCGAGTACTGACACTCTGCAGTATGGGCTTGTACTAGAAGATGAACTTCTGTATCTTCTCAGATGAATGCATTTTAAGTACAAATTCTGTTCAGTGGGTCACCTGGACAAAAGTGGGACACAATACCTAAAGACATCCTGGTAAGGGATGGCATGACAGGAAAGAGTGAACATTTTTCATTACATTTTGTACATATTTTATTAAAATTTCCATGGAAAATGATGTACATGTGACAATTATTTTTTTTATTCAGTCTCGTAATCTACACGTGTCATATAAAACCAGTATCAAACCACAGGAATCCAAAACAGATCAGTGTGTTTAGACAAGGTATGTAAGAAAAATAAACTTATTTAGCTCACTTAACCTACAGCACAAAACTGTGGCATTCACTGAAGGCTCATCTACGCAATCCATAGAACTGCATTTGTAAAGAGTAATTTATAGACTGCCAGGGATCACTGGGACAGTGAATGTCTGCTGAAACAGAACTCTGGACTCTCCATTTTCCGTGACTTTAAAGACTCAGCTAGACAAATGTTAAAGCTGAGCCCTGATCTAGTAAGAATCCTGACTGGAACAGAGACTAGATTAGTTGACCTCCCAAGGTCCACTCCAACTAGCGTTTCTATAATTCTCTGATTTCATGATACTGCATAAGATTACCACATTCTTAAGGAATGGATTAGTGAAAAAAGGTGTCACGGTCATAAAAATCTCACAGTCAAGAACAGTCCTTTAACTCCAAAAATTGTATTAAGACAATGGCAAGGCATCTTAAAATTGGCCCAAAATAAGTGGAATACAGAAGGTGTCCTGTTGAAAGACGACCACTTTCTCCAAGTTGAATAACCTACTTCTCCCTAAAAACATGGTATCTAGAGATCATATTAAACCCTTTCTTCTAACTACATACTTATCTGAAGCCTTACCAAGTAAGCTTCTAACTCTGTAAGACTTTTAAGCCTTTTGAAAAACATTTCTTGTAGTTTTGCCCATATTTGTGGTAAATAGAATGTTGTTCGCACTATCCTTTTCAAGCTTTTTCTGCAATCTCACAATTCATCGGAAGTCTAAAGTGAGAACAGTGATCTCATTGAAAAAATGCTGTACTGCCAGACAAGCAAGGGTTGGACACAAGAAATCAGGTTCAAGAGAGGAAATCCTCAAAACCTTCTTATACATATTTCTCTATAGCAGTGACTTTTTAAAATTTCAAGCAGAGCACCTTATCAAAATCTCACACTAGTTTTAGATAGTTTAGTTTCCTAGCTAAAATCTGTATTTCAGTTCCTTCAGGAATGCAAAGAGATGTTAACTGTTGGATAGTTCATCTGACGGTCCGACTCAAGAAAGGGCTTCCGTGGTTTCTGGGACGTTTTGCCTGCACCTATTTTTTCTGCCATGTCCTCTGTATAACCGAGAGAACCGCAGGGGTCAACACCACCTCCGCTGCGGCTCCTGGAGCTCAGCAAAACCAGAACAAGGTGGCTCTTGCGGCGTTAAGACAGGCCCCGAGCGGGACGAAAGGCGGCAAGGACCGTCCCAGTCTTGTCACGGCTGAGAACCACCTCCTGGGGACCGCTGCCAGCTCACAGCCGTCTATAGGGACTGCCCGATACCGGAGAGACGAGCGGAGCGGCAAAGGGGGCGCCGCCGGGACGGGGCCTCCCTGCCTGGTGGTACCCTTGCGGGCCCCGGCGCAGCCCGCCCCCGTGACGGGGCGGAGGGACACGCACACGCACTTACTTGATGTCCTCCCAGACGGCGGGGCCGTAGTTGCGGATGACGAGCAGCTCCAGGGCGTGATTGACGAAGCCGTACTGCGGAGCAGAGCGAGGCGGCGGCACCGTCAGGCACCGGGCCGGGGGAGCCCCTTCCGCCGCCTCGCAGCATCCCATCCCACTCCATCCCATCCCACTCCAGCCCTCGCCTCCCACCCCGGTGCCGGTCACCCCGCCGAGAAGCAACCTCTCCCAACACCACCCGCTCCCCCACATCCCCCCAAAACAAAGGGCTGGGGCCCGGCTCCCCTCACGATTCCCCCTTCCCAAGCGGATTCAGCCTCTTCCCTCCCACCCTGGACCGGAGTGGACCGGAGCGGAACGGGCCGGACCGAACTGGGACCTCCGCCGGTCCCAGCCTCCCGGGCAGGGAAAGCGGCCCGGCGGAGCTCACCATGGTGCCGGTGCCGCCGCCGCCGCGGAGCAGAAGATCGGTCCCGACCGCCTCACCACCTCCTCGGCCGCCACCGCCCCGAGTGACATCCGTCGATAGCCAATGGCTAGCCCGGCCGCTGCGCTAGTATCCAATGGCGGACGCCACCGCCGTTCTGTCGCCCAATCAAAGGCGGAGGAGGGACTGCGGGGGGCTGGGCGCGTGGGAGCGGGAGCGGCGGGGGGCGGCTGCTCTGAGGGGCGGGGTGGTTCCCGCGC
>VWZK01019938.1:23750-70959 GCA_013396935.1 Baryphthengus martii
GTCCTTGTCCTTGTCCTTGTCCTCGTCCTCGTCCTCGTCCTCGTCCTCGTCCTCGTCCTCGTCCTCGTCCTCGTCCCTCTGCTCCTCCTCCTCCTCCTGAGGAGCTGAGGCGGCTGTCGGCGGGATAACAGTGTTTGCCGTCGCCCCAGACCGGCGTATGTCAGAGAGGGAAGCAGGGACAGGCCTAGAAAACACATACATCCCTCTACGGTTTATTTTCTCCTGTGTTCGCCTCAGCGAGGAACCCTTCAAACCTCTGTCTTACAGTTTCCTAGGCATCAAAAAGGATTTTCCAAATTATTTCCTTCAGCTGGAGTCGCTGGGACTCAGGCGACACTGAATGAGAAGACGAATGGAAGTGCCTGGCAGGTGGTTAGTGGGGTCCATGTAGGGCGATGTACGCTCTGGTGCCAGGGCCCTTTGCAGCGGTTGCCTTCACAGGAGCAGAAATGCTGCCCCAGTTGTTTCATATCTCAGTGTAACTAGCTTTCCAGATGATAAATGCTCCCTATAAAGTGAAGAACCTGAAGCAAAATGATTGCAGACATTGCTGATTCTGTGCACTCATTTTTCAAAGACTAGCAAAGTTAAAAGCGTAATAATGAGTGCTTTCAGTCATGGTTTTTTGGTGTTCAGTTCTTGTCAGCAGCCAACGTGAACAAAACATTTCATCATGTCAGTAACCTCCTGCAAATGGATTCTTGATGGGTACACACCAAGTAAGCTATGGCCCTTAAAACAGGAGTTTTTGAGCAAAGGACTGCTGACACCTTGCCAACAACAGGTCAGAAATAGCACACTGTCATCATATGTTACATACATGGGACACAAAAGATTAAAATTAAATTTTAAATGTTTAAAATTTGAACTGTCCACATACTTCATGAGAAAAAAAAACACTAACACAAAAAAGAACCCCAAAGATGGAGTATGTGTGTTGGAACTTCTACGTAAGTAAGTTAACAAATGTCAGCATTTAAAATCTTTTAAAGTCTCATCTGTTGCTTGGTGATCTTTTGAATCTGCATTAAGATCTGTTAAAATTGTTAGTAAGTGAGGAGACAAATGACGGGTGGATAGCCATTAGAAATTTGGCAAATGGCATCTCAGTAGGCATTCCAAGAACAGTAGAGGGAAACCCTGCTTTTAGGTCCTGTAGGCATAATTACTCTACTTAGTTCAACACATTCCAAATCTACTGGGAAAACCAATTCTAGATTTTTTTTTTTAAAGAATGACCATGAAAAAAGTTTCAATATAACCAATTAAAAGCATACAAATAATATACTAACTTTGGAGGGAGGGATATGTGGATATGTTTATCAGAAACTAGATTATCCTGGCAGTTTTGGGTACCTGAGTGGCACTTTTGCAAAAGTGCTGATATCTGCAAAGGTCTAAATTGCTTTGGACAGTTTTGAAAGTGCCTTTATTCTTCTGGTTTGGTTCGGGCTCAGTAGGTTGTATTTGTAGGCTGTTCTGGCAATTAAGTCCTTGTACTGTAAGTGGAAGTTCTAGCATCTGAGGTGACATTTGTAAAATGTGAACTGAAAACAGCACAGGTAGAGTTAAAGCAGACAATCACTGATTTAGTTTTCTAAAACAGGGATCCTCTTGTAAAAGTTTGGAAGATGCTGAGTCAAGTCAACGAAGGGATTTGCTGAGAGGGACCATCCTCCATTCCAGATGCCTGCTGAATCAAGACTGTCTGGTAGGTTTTAGGCAAGATTTGGTTTGAGTTGAAGGAAAGGCTCTAAGTCAGCAAGCTGAAGCACATGTCAGACTAAGCTGTTGATGTGCGGAAACAAACTCCTCTTATCACTGTTAATATTGGGCTGGGATTTCAAGGGCCAATCTTGTCGGTATCAGGACTTTTAGGTCACATGCATTATGCACAACACAGAGCTGTTTGGACTGTATCTCATGCACTTCCAGAAAGCCTGCAGCTCATTCACTATAACACACAATCTCATTCCTGTTTGGGGACCTTGATGCACTAGGTACAGCTCATGACCTGCTGCCTAGCTGCTTTTTGGTATCCAGGAGTGGCAGGGTCACTGTGGCACTAGCCACAATGGGGACGTGCATGAGATGGAGTGCTGGTGTGAAAGGACGTTTTTAGAAAGTGTTTTATGTAACTGAAATCCTACCAGGCAGCTTCTCTGCTTTCTATCCACCTGAATGTGTTTCTCAGGAGAAGTTTTCTGTGCTGGCAATCAGAAAGCCAAAAGAGTTGCAATCAGTGATTAGAGGAGAAAATCAACCTCTCTACTTTTAAAGTGGTGGTATCCATGTTTGGTGGGGGTTTTTTCCTGATTTGAGATGCTCACTTTATCTGGAAATTCTGGCTGAGATCCATGAAAGCAAAAAGTAGCATAGGATCTTTTTATGCTGTATGAAAGGGCAGTTGCTGAGACAAGAACTTTGGGAAAACCACTAGCCAGCTAAGAACTTCTGCATTCAGTTCACTATGGCTTGTGTTAGTACACAAGGACTATAAAACAAAGGAAGTATTTTAATAAGTTGCATTTTTTGCTGTGGACTTTGCTTTTATAGTTTATATTGTCACTGTAATCCTGAATAAGAATGCTGCCTTATATGGTATTGCTGGATTTCACTTGCTGAAGATGGAGTTACTTTACTGACATCATAATGGTCTGAGACTTGACATTTGGTATTGTCACGATACTATTTCTCAGGTGCAGATACACGCTCTTAAGATCCATTCTACAAGATTCACTATTTCTGCTGTGCCCCTATACACTAGAGCATTACAGGCATTTTCCCATACTGGTAGTGACAAGCTATGACTGAAACAGCCCTCAGCCTCTGACTGCTCTTCTGTAGTGCAAGAAATTGCGTAGATTTGAGAAACTCTGTGGGCTCTGTTACAACCTGCTGTAAGAGGAATGCCACCTTAGCAATGCAGAGCAAACAGATCATATGTCCAAATCTTCCCTAACACCTCCTGCAGTCAGTGGAAAGACTCTTGATTTTCACAGGCTCGTTTGTTGTCCAAAGCTGCCGGGAATGTTATTGTCCTTCGTTTTTCTTTGGTATGGTTTGTTTGGGCTGCAAAAATTAGAAGAGTGGAAATGTATCTAAGACTTAGTCCGTCCCTTTTCTTGTCCTTGGGATGTTACTGCTTGCATTCCTCTGGGTTATTTCCCATTACATGCTGTGTGTGCAGGACACTCATCTAAACATGGCATTTGTTGGTGTAGTGGCACAAGCATTTGTACCCTTGTACTGCTCAGAAGATGGGAAACGATTTTAGCACAGATCTTCAAAGGAGACTTTATAATGGAGCTGCAAAGCAATGTGCTCATTTCCATTTATATTAGGAAACCACTGGTTCAGCTTGACTTTACTGTCAGTATTAAACAATCTGCTGAAGCAGATGAGACACACAGCTTTATAAGGTTGTTTACTTTGTTTTAGATTCTTTCACAGTTTATTATTTCTTTGACTGGCTCTCTAGCTTCATGTTCCAGCCTAACTGCATATTTGACATTCAGATCCTACTGTTTGTGCTCAGGAGAGAACATATCTTTAAACTGTTCCATCTGGATGTAACAGAGGTTCCAGAACCATTGATTGTCTTCCATCTTTTATTTGTGCTTCAGTAACACAACAATGATGAGTAACATAAGATGGGGAGTTTTACTCTGTTCCTTTCCTCTGTAGAAAAGGACTGCCAGTGAACTCATGCAAATGGGATTGGGAAATCAAAAAAAAAAAAAAAAAATTAAAGAATTCTTATGCCTGAGTATTTTTTTCCTATGGAATTGTGAGCAGCCATACCATCAGAAATGGTCTTAGATGTCTCTAAAGATTGTTGTGGCACACATCTTGCAGCCTTCAGAGGTAGAAAAGAGAAGTCCTAGCTTTCATTTCAGAAACAGCCATGCTGACTTCTGATAAACTGGAGCAGGACTTGTGAAAGCAACACAGTCCCTTGTATGCTATATGGCAAATAGCCACAAAAATTATTGCTCTTGCAGGAAACAAATCCTCCCCTTCCACTGCTTTTGCAGAACAATGAGCAGGCATAAAAAAAGGTAGCAGCTACAGTGGCCTGCAAGGTTATAGGATGGGTGGGGTTTGAAAGAGGGTCCCCTTGCCAAGACTCAAGAAAAAGTCCTTTTAATTCTGATGGCTTTCAGCTGGAAATACTGATTTTGCCTCCTGCACCATCAGGTGTTTCTGCAGAGAATGCGAAAGAAAATAATGGGAGCAATAAACTGGTTTTGGGGGAGGCCTGAATTTTTCCTTTGTAAGGTTTCACAGGAAGAAGTAGGTCTGTCCTGGAGCTCCATTATCTGTGCACTTCACTGTTTTGCCAGTTTTGGCGAGTTCCTTTGCTTTGTTTTTGCACAGTAGTTCAGAGAGAAAGAAAACATCAGCTCCACACTAATTGCACTTCCTCTGACACTAGCAATGACATTTTTTTCCCAACATTTCCCTGAAATCTTATCAGGTCTTGACTGAATGAAATAAATCAGCTGAATTATTTTGCTACAGCTTTTACTTTAGCCCTGTCACTGTTACGATTCAAAGGACCCGCTTCTTATTTATTTCAAGGGCCATTCACACCTCTTTGGCGAAGAAACTGCAGTGTGATAAAAATGTATCTTCTATCACATAGGGTAAATGTGAACAGAAATGAGCCCATGAACTAATAAAATAAAAATTCATATAATAACAAAACAATTTCTGGACATAATACTAAGGTATTTATATAAATAGCATTGCATAGTCTCCGAAGACATTCAGAATATCTTACAAAATAATACAGGACATCAGCTTAAAAACAACTGGTTTATTTCCTTGCAAAATCTCCCTGCATTATCTCAGTTAAATTGCCTTCCTTTTGTTCTTCTCAACAATTTTCTTATTGGCTTTGATTCCCTTTTTTCCATTAGCTTTAATTCAAGTGAAAAGGGTAGTTAAAAAGTGAAAGGACTATTTAAAATCTAAGTGAACAGATTGGTTAAAAATAATTGTCCCTTATTAAATACATATTCATTCAGCAAAAAAATTAAACAGAGGAACAGCTTCAGTGAGACCTAAATCCTTAAGCTAAACATAGACTTGTGAGGGTCTTTTTGCAAAACAGGTCTGAACAAAAGTACATTTTAAAGCGTTTTCTCGAATCACTGTCTGAAATATGTGCCTAAATCCTATTTACTTGACTGAGCTTCATTGCTTTATGTGTACACCTCAGCACATTATCAGGATTCTTCTCTGAACTATGGCTGAAGTAGACATGGGAATGTTTTGAACTTTTCAGAAAAAAAAGTGAAATAAAAAGGAGTTCTCCAGCAATTCTAGCCTAGCTGGTAATGTAGCCTAGGCTACTAAAACACAGAGAGCTATAAAAAGTAATGTTGGAAGATGAATTTGATCTGCAATAAGAATTTTGACCTAGGGCACATTTTATTTTACAGAGACACACTTAGGAAGGTGTCAGCAACTGCCATGATGAACATCTTACTGAGTGACAGAGTTATATGAAACCTGGCTTTGAGAAATGGCCAGCATCCAGTCTAGCAATAGTTCTTTCCTGGGGACAAAAGGAAATTCACACCTAAGAGTCCCTCCCATTCAGTAGATATGGAGAAAGAAATCCTTTTTATTTAGAAATTGATTTGGTTTTTAACATTCAACCAAAAAAATGATAGGAATGGATAGATTCTTCCTGACTTCTGTCATGACTGGCTTAACATTAGCCTGCTGAAGAGTCAGTAGTCAAATACTCCAACATTTTTAAATCCACGAGCACCCACATGGGAATGCTACTAGCCTGTGATTATTTATGTCAATGGAACAGAATTTTCCGACCAAAATAATATCGCAAAGATCAGTCACCAAGATTTGTATGGTTCTTCTTTCTTTGAAACACTGCTGTTAAAAATGTTACAAATATGTATGCATGTATACATGTGTGCATATATATGTGACACATGCAAGAGAGAGATATGTACATATATATATATAACAGAGAGAATTTCAGGTTCTGGTTTTGTGTCACATCTTGGATGGATATAAAAGACCTCAAGCAATAGCAGGATTCAATGGTTCAAGTTTTGTTCAAAAGCTGCTTACAGGAAATCTGAATTAAAATAGGCTTTTAAACTGTTCTTAGTGCTAGTCCCTTATAAGGATTTTTCTCAAGGCTCTGATGGTACATGTTCTGTATGAGTTTCTGCTGCAAAACAGTAGGATAAAAGGAATACATCAAGCTTCAGAATGAACCAGTCAAGTTCAGAAATGAACAGAATGGCACCTTAGTCTAACATAATTGCTCCCTGGAAATATTCAGAGAGCAAAATCTCATTCAGAGTCAAGTAGCTTGGAGAAAGACTTTTATGGCTTGGTATGCCAAAATCCCAGAGTTCAAGAGGTTAGAATAATAACTAATAATACTTGATGCTACTGGAAATATTTGTATGTGTGTAAGCAGTGCAGTTCTCCGGCCTGGATCAAACTGTGCAGCACAGAGAAATTTTTGTGCAGATGGATCTGCACGTTAGAATCCTAAACTCCGGAGTTGTAACTATATTCTGCTAGTTCTAGAGGCAGACCTTTCAGAGTTCTCCACTCATGTTGCACCACCCACAATGGAAAAGCTTGTATTGTAGTAATATTAATACTATGTCTTCATGTTGTGAAACATTTCTGTTCACCTGTAGATACCCCTGGCAACTTTAAAGCAAGTATATCAGAGGCATTTCAATAACGTGTCATACCCACATTGCTGGCCTTGAATAAGGATCATAGCTTTAAACTGGTGTGCTTCTGCTCCTCTTCTATTTTATGCAGTTGGACTGGAATTTCCTTTCTAAGCAAACACTCCAAAACATCTTTTATTACACTTCTTTTAAAACATTTCAAATTTAAATGACAACAAAAAGAAAACATTTATTGCTGTAATACATAATAGCAAGTGGATATTATTAGTTTTGTAAAGTATTTTAAAACCCCCAAGAACTAAAATATTGTTTGACGATTACAGAGACTTTAGTATGTGGTTATACAGTGCTTTAATCTATACTCACTTTATACACAAAATAAAGTTTGTGAAACAGCAAGCAGCAAACTCTGCGATGTAGATGTGGATTAGCTACAGTTAGCAGCCTGATCCAGAAGATGCTGAGCACCCTCCACACATTGACTCCGGTCAGTGTTAGAAGATGGTAAGCAGCTTCTAGGATGGGGCCCAAATGATGCACTGGAAGTGATGGCAATAGCAATATTTTAATGGATAGTTTCTTACGGAATCACTACAAAAATGTATTTTAATAGTCATCGATAAGCACCAGCTCACGACACTGCATGTGGCTGCATCACTTGCACAGTACATTTCCTGACACACTGCATGTATAATACATCTATTATTCTCAGCACAGAGAGAACCGAGAGAGTTGTTACGTAGCACTTACAAATTACTCCAGGAAAATGTAGTTTTTAGTAGCATTTTCAACAGTGAAGTTGTGACATTATTTCAGTGACTATATTCCTTAAGCAAAGGAAAAATAACAAGTAGTCAGTGACATACTTCCTGAAACTTTAATACTGGCTTTCAGTTGTTAACAATCTAAAGTGCTTTCATGTTTCATATATTTTTTAAAATTTTCAATTTATACAAAAAAATCAGATTACTTATAAATTTATTCTATACACTTGTGAATGTACAATTTAGTCTATTCCTGTTTCCTCACCCAAAAAATTGGCATTGCCATCTCCCAAATCTCTCTTTTGAAACCAAGTCTGTGAGTTTGTTCCTTGAATATAAGCATCCAGAAAATAACAAATTCCAGGGATATCACTGGGAAAATTTGGTGGAAGCTCTTCTCTTGAGCGAGGCGTGAACACAAAGCCTGGATATTCCTTTAACAACCTAGAACAGAAATGAATCATCTTGATTAAAAATGAATCGATCTCTAATTGTTACTACAAGAGTGGACATTCGGTAACTCTTCACATACAGCAAGGCAGAATGTAGCAGGGCAGAATTCAATATAATATTTATGTGTTAGTTACTGAAAATATTTTAAAAATGCTATTTATTTGGTAAACTTGTTAACCTATTGTGCAGCAGCACAAACAAGAGTATTGCCTTTCTTTTTTTGTCTTGTCATTATAGTTGCATGTAGGTGCTATGTTTGTTGTAAATATTTTAAAAAATGATTTAGTACTGAAATCTATGTCAGATTTGCACATGGAACTGGCACCATAATTAACATTTCAACTACTGAAATACTGAAAAGCTTATTAACTGAACTATTCAGATCCTCTTACCAATTCTAATAATTTTGCTTTTTCTCACATGCATCCACTAAACGCAGTGGTCTTCTGTTTCTGAAACACAGATTGCTAATCCATAGCGATAAATACCGATGACTGGTATCTAAGCTTCCAAACAATTACTGCAATATACAGGAGCTGTGCAAGGTGCCGTCATGTTTAGAATTGGTGTATGAATCAAAAAGAAAAAAACACTGAACAATAGCGATGTTAACAAGTCATTCACTCAGGGGAAAAAAAAACCCAACCACACCACAACAGTAATAACAATAGTTTACCCTTTAACCAAATTACCTATTTTCTAGGCACTCAGAAAATGAATCCTCTTTTTTTTTCAACAGTATACTCATTTTAAATATTGTCTTGAGATGAATACACAGCCATGCACAAACCTACTTACGCCATAAATTATAGGCAAGTCTTGTGTGGACAAAGCATCTAATGCTTTTAAGAAAAGACTGTAGTACGTACCATCCGAAATGATTTTCCATACAAATATGGAAAAAAAAAATTCACAGTTGGCCATCACTGTTCTTTTGACATTTGTTTAGAGTGTTTAGCTTTGTTCAGAGTGCATAATCAAAAAGGTTTCTTACTGTGTGCCCTAATACCTGTGCTACTTTGGTGTAAATCACCTATATGATAATCTACAGCCTGGCACCCTGTAAGTCACACAGCCCATGCTGCAGGGGACGTCAGGATCCCCTGCCAAATCCTCTGGCTGACGTTGGACACACAACCTTGCCACGAGGCATTAGCAGATACGTAGCAGTGGGTACAAGCTGAGTAGGAACAACTGACCATCCAGGCTACAGTGAGGGTAGCAGACTTTCCTTAAAAGAAAAAAATAATTCATGTCCATATTTCTGGTTCTTTTACCCAGCCAGCCATAGCAATTTTTACTAGTAGATTCACTCTCTACAGTTCATTCTTAAACTTTCGACCACTCTGGAAGAAACAATAGTCTCTATCAGCTCAGTGGCATAAAATTCAGACCTGGACCTGGAATTCAGATGTAGATTGTTGTTACCATCAAATTCAAACAGTTCTCTATCATTTTGGCTGGCAAGACATTATTACTTGGCCATCAACATGTTGCAAAGTGAATTTTAAGTATAATTAGACAGATAATACAAAGAGAGTATTGAGTCCAGAGGAGCCAGGAACGTTGCTGTATTTCCCACAGGAGAACCCACTAGCTGTCAATGTGATCGCAGTATATTTACTGACAGTGAGTGGATAAATAGCACAGCCTAAGTTCCATACAAAAAATTTTAAACTGAGTTGGGATAGAGACCTGGATAAACTAAACGTTGACGTGCGTGATTCACTGCAACCTAGTCATTCACCTTCCCTAACCACAAGAGAATGAAGATGGGTAGGATGATGATTAACAATTCTGCAGTTAGGTTGTTATTTTCAAGGGCACCTGCAGCCAGTTTGGCATCCAGTTCACACTGAAAGCCACAGAGCTCAAAGAGGAGCCAACTATATGACAGAAGGAAAAAACAAAAGCAAGAGGTATGCAGCTGCAGGGTTAGAACAAAAATTGTCCCAGACAGTCCATTTATTTTAAATCTAACATCTGAAAAATAAATATCAGCTGTTCTGTTTTACTCTTTTTCTTGCTGCTGCTGATTGTGTTCTGACCAAAAATAACCATGGGGCATTCATCAGCAGTCAGATAAAAAGAGAAAAAAGAAAACAAACAACAGTACATCAGAGAAAAAAAAGAAAAAGAACAGGCAGATAATGAACTATTACAATAACTGCTTCAGGTGGACGTTTTACAGATATGAAACACTTTACCTGTAAGTTGTTGGGCTGACATTTATTTTTCTAGGTATACTGCAAGATTCGAACTTATTGGCAAGGGTTACATTATTTCCAAAAAGGCAATAGCGAGGCATTTTAACCCCAACAACTCCAGCAAAGACAGATCCAGAATGAAGGCCAATACGCATCTTTAAATAAAAGACAGAAAACAGCATTATTAGCTAAAATACAATGGTTAAAGTCAGTATTATAAATTCTTCTATTAAAAAAAAAAAAAAGAAAAAAAAAAGAAATAACAAGCTACTAATATAAATTGAGTTCGTATAGTCTCCTTAAAATGTCAATATTCTGGTCATCACTGCTCGTGGCCGGGGAACCAGCTGGAGTTTACCTTGCTTTGCTTTTATAGCAAGTAATCCTTCATCTCCTGAAACTGTGCTAATGCTGGTCTCTGTGGCAGCAAATTGATCTAGAAACATCAGCAGGAGTTACTATGACAGTTGGATACTGTCCTGGGAGGAATTACATGACACAATGTTGTTAGACCGGTGACAGTTAATGAATAGTACTCGCTTTGCTGTTGAGGTCAGGAGAGGCGCTTTAGGGAACTGTGAAGACAGTAGGTATGTGCTGTAGTTTCAATGGAACTCTACTGACAAGGTCACACAGTGAGAGAATCTCAATCCCAGAGTACAGAATTTTGCTAATTAATCAAATTATACAGCACTAGAAACATTTTGATACCTCTTCTTTGTAATTTATACTCAGATTTTTAAGTTTTGTTTAGCTGCTGCTAAAATTTTTAAATTGCTTCTTCAAATGTAATAGCATTCTGCATTCAAAATTCTAGAGGTAGCATTTTCATGGAAATTATAAACATGTTGCAACACGGTCAAGGTGTTTCCAGATTTTTTAAGCGTAGATTAATTTGATATTGTGAAATACAAAAAGAACGACATTTATTTATCATACAATACTGCTGCTCTCTGTGCTAAATGTGGACCATGTAATCCTCTTAATAACCATTTTCTTTGTCACGGAATACAAATATTCCTTAATATAAAATCAAAGAAGCCTGAGGTTTTCTAAAGGAACAAAAGAACAGATATATGTTAAAGATGAGCAAAAGAAAGACATAATAAACTGAGACTTCTGTATTAGAAATAATAGGGTCCCATTCCAGGACATTTGAACTTAGTAGAATGCCCACGTCACTCATCATGCACATAGGCCTTGCTCTTTTCTTCTCAGTGAGAGATACAACTACATGAAAATATGAAAAGTTCATTCCATGTGTAAGTCCTCATTGAAAGGAAGCCATAAATAGGACTTCCACTGAATTGAACAGTTGCTTTGACAGCGTTAACACCATTATCTCCTGTAGTGGTTCGGTATCTGACTGTAACAGAATCCTTTAAAGATGTGTGGATTACTGCATTCAGAACATCTTTGATGATACATGTGCCTGTTACCTCAAAAGACTTAGATGTTCTTTTTAGGTCCAATTTTGAGAGAGGATTATTCATTTTTGTCTTTAGAAAGCAGTAACAGAATATTCCATGCCACTGACAAATTTATGGCTACTGAGACAAAAGCTGCAGCCTGCCAGTGTGCACCTATTGAATTCACTGCATTTAAGTCTTTTGGGTTGACTTTCAGATCTCTGTTTCATCTTTCCTCCTCCACAAAACTCTCATTCCCAGAACTAAAAAGGCCAGCTTCTCCAGCCGTACACACTTGATTCCCCAATGTGTCCGAGTTAATGCAACGATGTGAAATTCCCTCGGGACAGAAACCCTGAGAGCAACTAACCCAAGTGCCCACTTTACAGTACAATAAAAATATATGACCTTGATAGGCTCTCCATGGGGAGACACCACCTCGTCTGACAGTTCCATCATCTTCAGGGCCATCAATGCTATTTGAACCGCATGCGTTTCGCTTTCTTTGTGCAAACCTCCAGCGACACAGTAGGCGTCTCCGATAGTCTCAACCTAAAACAGGCACATTGGTTCCTTATGGTTACACTGTTTGACGTATTAGCCTGTGGCTTCAGTACGAATTCTACCTACATATTGGCCGAGTATTATTTGTCCTGCTAAATTATTTAAATTCCAGGCAAATCCTGCAGGATTATTCAAAAGGAAAAATTGCTCAACTTGTATTTATTGCTGGGGATGATGCTAAACTCGGCTGTCAGGAACCCATAGCTACACTGAACACCTATTTCCTCCAAATTCACAACATTGTCCTTGAAATGATTGTTTTTAAAATAACTCTTAAGTTTTGGTGGCTTGCTTTCTTGGCTGCATGAACAACTGATTCTGTTCAGTTGGTTTATTTGTTTTGTGATTTAGCTTAATATATCTTTCTTAGAATGAAGGGTTAGGACAAAGTAATTTTTGGACTTCTATTATCCCCTGTCCCATTTAGTCTTCATTTCTTTTCCTGCTCCGTAGCCCCACAGAAATGCAATAAATTGCGTACCTTGTAGACATCCAGCTCTCCACACTGGTAATCAAAGCGAGTATAAAGCTCATTAAGCATGGTGATAACCTGCATAGGTGAGCACTGTGAACAGATGGCGGTGAATCCAACAATGTCAGAGAAAAGCATTGTGACATTATTAAATTTCTTGGCTTGCACAACTTGTCCCTGCCACAGCTGCTGAGCAACCTCTCCAGGAAAAATTGAAAACAGAAGATCTACGGTCTTCTTCTTCTCTTCTTCAAGTGCTTGATGAGCCTGCTCAAGGGTTGCTTTTAGCTTTCCCAACCTCTTCTTCAGTCCATCCTGAGCTCTGGCCTGCTCTCCTATCAGAACAACATCTCTCAGTGCATTGTGAATGGGAATATCTGAGAGGTACAATCCACGTCCTGTAAAATCTTCCAGTCTATCCACACAAGGAGATCCCAAGAATAAGATGGCACTGGATTCAAAAATATAGATCATTTGGCCTTTAAGATCCATTACCTGAAACAGTGAAAGAAACAAAAATTCACGCGAAGCACGCACGGCAATGGTTTAGAAGCAAGAGGTCTTAGAGGAAGTACAGTTTGCTGAAATGAAGGAAAATCAGACTGGTCCATAGTCCTGACATTTTCATTTAGTTGCTTAAGAGAAAACATGGGGTGCTAAATCATAGAGCCACCATATACGTTTATTTTGCTTGAGCCTTCTGGTAGAAAAGTTAGACCACAATTTAAGGATAAACACCTAATTCTGTTTGAGTATCGGTATCAGTTTTAGTTTAGGAAGACAAGGAAAACAAAAAGAATTTTGTGCATTTCCATATATTGGCAAAATATGGACTATAGTGGCCTAGGAATTCCTGCTAATAACCCCAGTCTTTAGTTCTTGCACTACTTTTATTGCAAGTTAAAGTGAGAAAAGTTGCTTCAATTTTATCACAAGGTGTTCAGCTCTCACTGTAATTTAAAATTAAAGGCATAAATGGCAGAAATATTCCATTTTAATGATCTAAAAAAGCAAAATACTTTGCGTGAAGTATTTTTTATGTTCCTTCTGTGCGCAGCTGTGCAAGGTTCTGCCGATCTCTGCCTGACGTTGCTTTGAAAGACCATTTTTTGAAGAAAACACGTTGCTTGCTAATAGATTTGCACGTTTTAGCACATGCAAAAGCAAAGCCTAGTTTACTACCCCTTGTAATCCTCAAACTACTGCCTCATACAGAAACAGATCTGAGATGAAGTAGCTTATCAGTGCTACATTTTCCCCCACTTCATTAATAACTGGGTGAAACCTTTATTACTGTTCTTAAGTTTCTGGAGTGTTGAGTCTGAACTGGTAATTCATCCTGGAATGCCTCAGGTGGGTATCAGCTGGAATTCAGTGATGAAAAGCAGTCATTGAATATTCTGTTTTTTACTGTCCCAGGTCATTTGCCACAGACCCAGCTTCAGAAAAAGATGTAAATAATCTTATGAGTTGAAACTAAGTGGGATCTTTGGCAATGGCATCTGATAAAAATGTCAGAAAATCAAAGATACCGAAGACACCAAAGGCTGAATGAGCACAGGCAATCTCTACTTCTTTTCTGAAGTTTGAGAGCTGTTATTTCCAGTATTTTGTTGTTTTGGGTTTTTTTTTTGTAAATCACATTAACAGTCGGGTTTTACTTTTGTATATAGCAGAGTTTTGACTAAATATTGGCTTCAGAATCTGAATTGTGTTACTGTCCCATCAATAAATCATTATATTCAGTTGTATCAGATCTTGAGAGGTAGACAATGCAAAGTGCACTGTGGTTCGTGGCTACTTTAACTCTATCCAAAGAAAACAAATTCCTCACAGAAGTAGTAGTTATTAAAAAGTCTTACCATGGATGACTTCATATCAGTGTTATCCCACCTTCTGACGCGTACGGTAAACTGCATATTTAGCATCGTCATTATTCCACTAAAAGTGCAGCTTACTTTGGGGGTAAGAATTTCAAAATACTCTTCAAAACTGGGCTTAGCTTGAAATTCCCTCCTGGTTAAGAGTCTTCTTATCCCATTTCCAATTTGGAGAACTGACATATCCTTGTCAAACATAAAATGAAACGGGAACGTCTTACAGAACACAGAGGCAGGAATCACAAGTGAAGACTGTGGTTTACATGGAGATAAGGAAGGTTTTGCACTTTTGACTTGTATAGAGTAGAGCAGATAAGGCTGATTAGCAAACTCAGTGCAGTCATTATGGAAACAAGGAGGCATGAGCATCACTTCCACCTCAGTTTCATACAAAATATGAGCTGCTGCTTTAATAATACCAGATAGAATCAGACTCGTGATTTTCTTAGGAAAAAAATAATACACATTTAAGAAGTCCTGATCTTTCTCCAGGCATAATATGGAGACATCTTCAAGTCTGTCCTTTTTTCCTGCTTCTTGGCTGTGGCCACTCTGCTTCAGCAGAGTAGTGAAACTGTTCAAGAAGTCCTTCAGGGTTCCTCCAATAACCCCTAATATGTGTTCATCCTCTTCATAGCATACTTTGAATAGCTCTTCACCAAGAGACTCCCGTAGAGACTCCACGGGAACACCTGCATGGAAGCACATTTTAGTCACAACTGCACTCATCACGCTGAATCTCTTGCTAATCTCCACTTTTTTCATCCTAGATCAATTCAAAGGAGCAATATCCTTTCCCAGTCCAACATTGACATCTGAGAGCCCTCTCATTCAGGAGTCCTGCTGTAACCAAAGACGTACTCATGTTGTCTGGAAAACAGGGAGACAACAGGTTGTAGTTTGGGAAGATCCAAGACTCTATAGAGGCGCAGACAGAATGAATGCACATTTTGGCACAGGATTTAATCCAATTCCTTTAGCTTGATATAACAAAATAAGAATTAAAAAACTTAAGAATAGAAAGTAGGACTCAAATAGGACCTGTGCACACATGTAGATATAAGTGCTATGCCTGAGCCAATAAATTAAATCACCCTAGGAATATTCTGGGGCACTGGTGCCAGTTGGCACAGAAGAGCTCACATCTTTTCTAGTAAATTTGTTTTAACAGGAGAGCTGCATGTGGACTGACTGCTGGGAATATTCCAACTTCCCAACTGTTACTGGGAATCGTTTGGAAAAGTATTATTTGTCACAGGCCAACTGTGTGTCAGGACCAGCTTAATATTTTTAGTGTACAGAAGACCATGTTTCAGTTCCTGGAAATGTTAATTTACTATTTCAGATGTAGCCAGAGAGTTCCATATTGCAAATTACAGCAGTTCTCTTTGGACAGACTACAGATGAAAAGGATCAAACAGGTTTTCATGAGTAAAAAACTGAAACTTATTCCTGAACGTATGTTACAACTCCCTCTTGATATTGGATCTTCGGGGTGGATGATTGTATGACAGCTCAGACTCGAGAAACTCATCTCTACCTCAAATTTTGATGCTCTGAACTGTTAGTTGCAGAGATTGCGGTTTAGCCTCTGTGTTGTCAGCTTCACTGCAGCCCTTACACGGAGGAAATTATTTCTTAGTAACAAGACTGATTTATACATATGTATATTTTTTATATATTACATATAATCTATTTATATATATATCTATTATTAAACAAGCTTACATTACCTGCTGCATTAGCATGATCACTGATAATTTTTTCAAAATCTTCTCTATCCCCAGTTATTCTGTAAAGATCATTAAAATATAAATAAAAATCCTGAAAACTCAAGATAAACAGTAAAAATAGAAAGTAACAGAACTTACCTACCCTGTCTTTAATGTGCACAGACTAAGTTTTGCTGTTTAAATAGTTTTCCATTAATTCAAAATGGGGTCTTGGTAAAATGTTAGATTATCCTGTGCATTTGTGATAAATGAAGGTTTTAGTGGTCTGAGCTGAGATTATGGATTGAGGGCAAACGCTATAGACTGTCATTGATTAAAAATTCTCAAGCTGCACCAGTGCTGGTTTTTGTTTGGTTTGGGTTTTTTGCTCGAAGCCATAGCTATATTTCATAATGTATTGTATAATGTAATTGAAATTTATATTCAGGCATTTATTGGAATCACATAGCATTCAATTCAGAAGAGGCGAGAAGGTATTTCTGTTTTGAGAGGATATACCAATAACAACTATTAACTTAAAAAATACTTGTTCATTGGTAGTAATCCAGAGTCTGTAAGAGAGAACTGCAGCCCTCTGAGTTCTCTGGGATCAAAAATGGTGACTTGAACGTCAGACCCAAAATGAGGAGAAGGAGATGGAGTTTGGATTAACCTTCACATAAGCAATAAGCTTTTGATACTTGCATTCTGAGTTTCTCCACTTGAAATACCTTAGATATATTTATTTGGATCTATTTTACATTTGCATTAGTGCATCATTCAGAATAGCATTTTTTTGTTTGTTTCAAATTAATACTTTAGAAGGCAACACATAATTAGAGATAGGGAAAATACTCATCTCCATAAGGCAATCAGCAATCGCAGTGCACATCTGACCAGCTATCTTTGGTTGTCAATGCACATTAAGTGCTCTGAAAATATCAAGTATAATTTAAAAGATACGTTGCAATTATCTCTTCTCGTTGTGGTAAGCAACAGTGTCGTTTGCCACTTCATTATTGCATCATTTTTCCTCCACTTCTGAAAGGAGATTTAAACTGAGGGGCTTATTTTTTCAGATGCTTTCAATAAATTGAATCCTCAATGGATAATCAGACACTCAGAAATTCTCACTCCCTACAAGGCTCAAATGATTAATACTGGATTAGTACTACGGAGTGCTGAAAATCAAGCCCAGTTCCTCAGAAACAGAAATCAGGAAAGAAGTCAAATAAACCCAGTGAAAACACATATGTCAATATCTGTAGCGTATCATTGTTCATTGTGTCAGAAGCCAATTTTTTCTTGTATAATATTAATAGTTTGCTTTTAAAATTCTTTTCCTGAGATCTTAGAAACGCTGAGCTAGATCCATATACAACCTGCCTGAAAACACTCATTTTAAACAAAGTCTTCACCTGTTTCCATGCTCAAATGGCTAAATTTGCCCATCTGGTCAACTTTGTCATTGATTTAAATATTTGAGAATATTTTTATATAAACAAAATCATTATTAATATCAAATGTTACACACCAATTTGACAAGATAATTGGAAAAATATTCTAGAAGTCTTGATTCCCAGACCCTTATGAACTGTCTGCAAACCATTTTTGAGGTTAAGTTAGTTGCAAACCCAGTACACGTACATACCTGGTTTCTTTTATTCTGTGTTTCGCAAGTGTCCTTTGAAGTGCAAGATTTAGCCTTTCAAACTGGGGAAGAAAAACGGCAATGTCGATTAAAATGCCACTGCTGAAAATTTAACCATAAGATGAACATTTTTATACAGAGAAGAATTACTTCCCTGTCCTTGGGACTACATTTTCAAGATGATACAGTTGTTAGAAACAGCATGTCATTTCTGGGTCGGGGGTTTAGTTCCTATCGATGTCTTCAGCTCCACTAGCACTAGAATGAAGCCCCTTAGCTCATGTGCACCACTGGGCTCTGTATTTTAAATATAGTGATGTGTTTTACCTCCAAGTTGTCAGATGGCAATAAAAACAGTGCTGCTAAGAAGTAAGTATAACTATCCCAACTTTCTATTATTACACACCCTCCTCCCCTCCCAAAAAAATAAATTAATTTTTTGTAGGATATGGATCCTGTCATGGATGCAAAATATGGTAAAAAAATATAGTCTCAAATATATTCTCCTAACAGAAAAAGGCAGTTATATTCTGCAGTATGCCAAGAGGAAAACAGTAAACTGTGGCTTTTTTGCCTAGTAATTTTCTTGGAATATTAAGAATTACATTTTTTTCCAGGGCAATTTTCAGAAGTGTGGACTGAAATTGCAAAAGAGGACAGAGTTTCAAATGTGACTATAAAAGAGGAATATAGCATTCTGTGCTTCAGATTACCTCCTCTCCTGTTTCCAAGACTGTAGCATTTCAAAACAATGTTAGAACCATTTATTTCATATTTGTAGAAACAGAGGAATTTTGGCTCTGTATGCTGCAATCCTAAATACCCTCCATACGAAAACGCAGCCACTGTAGATAATCTTTGAAAGATAAGGACTCTGTAATAAAAGACACTTTAGAGTATCATGAAGATTTACCTTAATTTATCTCAGTCCCATGGTTCCATATTCTTTCCGTAGCTCCTAACCGGAACAGATACAACACTTTCCAAACATGCATATTTCAAATTTCTGGGGCCAGTAAAACTCTCTTGTGTATGTAGTCTCTGGTCATTTCAAAGTCAAGCTCCTCATAAAGACAGGGTCATAGAATTGTCCTGTACTACCATGACAGAATTTGGCTGCGAGGCTTGCTGCGGTCTGCCTTTGCTTTGGTTCTCATTCCCTGAAGAAAGCAGCTTTCCTACTGCCTCTTTTACTTTTTTGTATTTTCAAGAGGAAAAACCTGTACACCTGAAGAAAATCCCACGTGAAAGAAAGGCAATATATTCTGGAGACTTTCTGCAGGCAAAAATCTAAACCGAGTAAGTGTTCTACCATGTGTATGAAGACAGTGTGAACTGCATCTGTGTATAAACTGCTACAGCAAGTGGAACACCATCCAGTTCATTACTTATCACCAAACAATGTTCTCTATATTTCTGTAAACACCCAAAGAAGCCAATAAAAAAAAAAAATCACATGCACTACGTTCTATCTCAAATTTATTCAAAAGTTATTCTGCTACGTCCTTGACTTCCATGCACAACTCCCTGCTTTCATGAGGAGTTCATGAAGCAGTTGGGGTCATGATGCAGCCCTGTTTATGGGGCCACAACACCGAAATATTCATGTTAGTTGCTGATGGTTAAGAAAGCCTCTATGACGTATCTTAGCAATGAAACTTAGGTTTTTAAACTAGCCAAACCTTTCTGTGGAGAACCAGGATTGGAAAGATGCTTCCGTCTTGATCCCAAATCAGCGTGGGAACAGACTATTATACTTGGACAATGCTCCAATGAATCTGACTTGAATAACTCTAAATAGCAGTGACAATAACCTTGAACTTCAGTAGCTCCATAGTATCCTTGATTTTACCAAGCTTTTGTCCCAGCTGATGAACTAAACTATCATGATTATGTAATAGGCAGCTACATACGTTTGTCACTCTTTAAAGAAAAGAAAAAAAACAGTTATTTCACTAAAAATCCCAACAACTGTATACTAGGAAAGCAGTACAGCAATCATAACACCGCAGAAAGGGTGCTTTGCCAGTTCATGCTTGAGTTAAAAGTCCTTTCCTTTATATATTTAAAGATTGGTTTCAATGGATTAATTTCTTATGTGTAAAAGCTGCAGAGGTAAAAAAGGGTCTATCAAAAATCGATGTAAAGATTTAGCAGAAGGGTAATAGATGAAGAATTGTAAAAGCAGATCTGCAAATGGATTTAACAAAACTCCAGCACTTTTAGTAAGGTACAGGAATGCCCGAGTAATAGGATTGTAATTGAGTCTGCAGAGTTGCCCATTTGCCATTTGTAGTCCCAGTATATACCAGTCAGTTCCTTCACACTTTCCATGGAATTTGAGGCAATCCCAAGTGTTGAATGTTACAGAGCTGTGTTTTTCATGTTCTTTTTACAGAGATAAACGCTGGTATTCATCTCCACTCAAGCAAAGTGCTGTGCAGGCACTGTACCTATTTTCAGTTGAGTTGAGCAGAGCCATAAGAATACCTTTGTGGCAAACACACACAGCAGTGGTTTTTAAAATAGTATAACACGAGGGTAGCTTCATAGCAGATGAAAACAATTATTTTCATTTTTTAGTGATAATGACTTATGTCCTTAGCAGGATGGATCCAGTTAGGTGGATCAATGAGATGACCACATAACTTACGTAATTAGGTAACAAGGCAGAGTTTCTCTAATTGTGTACTTGTGCAAAAAATCGCTACAGAAATACGGAACAATTAAAATTCTTAGTGGAAAGTTGTAAGTACAAGGCAAAAACATAGGGAGATACAGTGGAAGGGATGGTGTGAAAGTGTACAAAACTGATGGTGGCAAAATCTTATCCAGAAGGAAGAGGATGAAATGAGGTTTAAACTATGCAGAGCTAATAAGAACACAAACTCTGAAGTCAAAATAACTTTCTAAAGGATTACATGGAATTCTTTTAAAAATATTTATCATTCAATACTATTCAATTATTATTATTATGCATTATCTGTTTACCTCCGGAAAGATTAGTTTGCAGATGCTCTCAGTCAGTGTGTGCAGGTAGACTCTACTTCTGCTCGTTTTCCTTTGTGGGAGGTTTCCTTGAGCGTCTTTTTCATGGACTTCTTTGCAGATGGGCAAAGCTGCTCTAGAGCTGTTTTCCGTGCAGTCCTTGTCATGTTCCTCAGGAATGTGACTTTGAGTCAGTAAGGAGAAAGGACATTCCCCTGTGATCTTCAAGTCTTTCAGTTTTGTACAGAACATACTGTACGAAGTCTCTCTCTTGAGATTAAGAGTACTTGGCTTTCTGTTTAATAGTTCTCTTCTGTTGACTAACAACGGCAGAAGATGCCAGAATAGTCGATAAGGCAACCACTGTGAGAGATTATTGGTAGCTATAAATCACCACAGGAACAAAAGCATGCCCCTACAAAACAAGAAGAAAGAAAAAAAAATTAAAAACATTTATTTTCTCTTTTACATTCCTGAGACGCACCAGATTTATCACACGTACATTAAAATAATGGCTTTTCTAGGACTTTGCTCAGGAAAGCACTTCAGCTCCTGTGCTACTTTAAGCAGGTAATCCCTACTGACTTCAGTGCTTCAGGTAATTAAAGCTGTGTGCATGGTTAGGTTCTTGGCTGAACTAGTGATTAAGGCAGAGGAGTTGTTTTATCTCATATATATTTGGTCACATTGATGGATGAGGGCTCTGAAAGAGCAGAGAGCGGAATTCTAATGAGAAAACCTTTCTAATTCTTCAGAAATAGCTGTAAAAATCTACCTGATACAGTACAATGAAACTCATTTGGTACAGACACTTAAATCTCAGTTTACTTGATGCCCAAGACACCCTTTTGGTAATAGAGAGATATATGACTGAAGTTAGTACTTGCACTTCTGGAACAGCATCTGCGAGCAAAGGTTAGCAGCTCGCGTAAAAGCCACTGGCCAGTGATAACATCAAGGGAATTTAACCATGTAATTGAAGTTGCTCGGAAACACCAAGGGATTTTTATGCTTTTGAAGGTGATATCTTTCAAACAACACCAAAAAAAAAATGGCTGAAGTTTTCATTTAAACAATTGTTCCCTGTTTGTTACAATTATTTCAGTTAATCTGAAAAAGGCTCTTCTCTTAAGAGCTTTATTACCTATTGACTGTATCTCATTGAATCAGATCCTCTCATCCTCATATAATAATCCAACAAGGTAATCCTTGAGAGCTTTTGGTGGCTCTGGAGGCAGCTGAAGTATTTATTACATTAGTCTCTCTGGAGATACAATACAATAACAGTTTCATTCAGAAGCACTATGGTTTTAATCAGCCCGTGCACCACACTGCTTATTTCGGCCCCTGAGACACGAAAAAGGGCTTTTAGGGTTACAGCAGCTGTACCAGGGTTAAAAATAATTCCAGATATAGTTTATCAGCTGCTTCTTTTGAACCAGCTGGAATGAGTGGCACAGCAGAGGAGTGCTGCAGACCCAGCACAAGTGGCACAGGTAAGAGGAGAAACAGGCAGAAGCTACTTTGGCTGGACCTGGTGATGAAAATTTTAAAAAAGTAATTTGCCAGTGTGCTGCAATACTGATGATGTCAGGCCAGCTTCTAGGGGATATCTATCAACGTTTCTGAAGTATTACTTTAAGAATCAATAAACACAACGGTAAGAATAGGCTGAAGAATGTTTACACAACATTTTATATTTCTGATTTTGGTTTTTACATAGAAACTCATTTGTTTCTACTTCATGGACATCAGTAATTCTTTTTTATTGCTGACTAGTGTTGTGTAGCAAAAGGGGCAGTGAAAAATTTCAAGCAAGAATCACACTTTTAATACATAAAAATACATCATATTTTTCTTTAAAATGAAGCATTGTTATATATGTACAAAAGTATTTTTATTCAGGAGCTGTTATATAACCTAAGAAAAGCTGAAAAGAATCCCCTTTTCTGTAGTTAGACTGACCTGTGTACTGAAATAAACTATTATGAAAAATAGTAACATAAATATATATGTGCACCATTGTCAAAGCATAAAAAAAAAAAAAGGCTTTGATGGATCTTACATACATACTCACACGCGTTGCTGAATTTGGGCCTTAAATTGCAAGTTAAATCTTTAATTTATAAAATAACACTACTAAAATATTTTAAATCAAGTATATCAGCATTATGGAAGGAAAAAAAAAAGCCTGAAAGATGTTTTTTGTGAAAAAAAAATATAATAAAACATTTAAAACATGTCCCATTATTTTACATCTGGAAAACCTGAAGTCTTCCAAAGCTGCCAAGTGGGAAGGAAAGGTCCCAGAAGATGGTCACGGGCCGGGACTTATTCTGGGGCAAAATGGGCACGGATGTGACAGTCCCTGAGCCAGGAAAGCTGCTGGTTTTTCTGTGATGCAGCCTGTGATTCTTTGTGCGGCACAACACCCACACTGGGCCACTTCCTGCCCTGCTGGAGCCTGGAATCTGTGCCCTTGCTCTGAACGTGACCTTGAGCTCCTGCTAATCTGTATTTATGATCAAATCATCATTGATTTGCAAGGGAGATCCATGATATTTCTCCTAAGAATACTGTTGTACAAAGCAAGTATCGTTAACGTACAGAGATTTAAATTCCAAATGATGATTACAGAGTTCTTAAAGAAAGCTTCCTGCAAAATTGTCATCTAAGTATCCTGAAATTCTTGTTATCCCAGGAATAAATGGGATAGTCCTTTGGTAACATATATCCCAAGTCAAAACCAGAATCAACTTCACAGGCATAACAGTTTTCAAGCACTGACCAATTCAAGACTCTTCCCGACATCTGCAATGACAAGACCCCCTAAATCACATCTTTGAAGAAAAGAAGTGGAAAACATAATTCCCTGACACCTCAGAGGATTCAAAGACTTGACAAAAAAAAAAACCAACAACAACCAAAGCCAACCAAACAAAAAGCTTATACCAGGCCTTCCTTTGTTAAAACATCAAGTTTGTATCTGGGATCCTGTGCGCATCTTGTACTTAACTAAAATTCAGGAGATGTCTATGGTGTTATAGGAAAACCTGTCTCACTCGAACAGTATTTAGTGGTTTTAAAGGTCTGACATGAGGAGATAATGAATTACAGAATGAATTTCAGCAGTATAATGGACCTGAAAAAGGTATGAGAACGATGACGGCACACATTACACGGTGAGTCAAACATTTGCAGATCTGTTTCAAGAATGAGGAACAGCAGCCCTCCCATTGTTCACAACGTTTAAAGACATCTTCTGACCAGAATAAAAAAATAAGAAACGTGAGGGAACGTGGGAAAAGCTTCTGGGTTTAATTCCTCTCCAAATAGGCTTTGAGAGAGCTCATCCCAGAGGAGCAGCAGTGTTTCATGTGAATTCTCCATCTCTGCCATGTTATTACCTCAGGAAGCAAACTGAAAATTAAAATTAAATAATCTGCTGTGAGATCAAACTACAAGCAACCAACTTATTCAGTGTCTGGCTGAATGCAACATGGCACTGTGCCACTCAGAAATGAAGACGACTTTACACAGAATTGTCAGAGCAGCAGAATAACTTAACAGTGCTCAAAATGCTTTGTGCAAACATTTCATTGTGTGTTTACAGCTCTACTTGTCTTACAGCCAAAATGCCTTCCTGTATGCTTATTTGTACTAGTTCCTTTGGAATATTTTCCTTTGCTAGAACATTTCCTTGACAGTGCCGTGAAATACAGTGCAATGAATCAATCATCCAGTAAAATCCCTTCATATTAATGCAGCAATTTAGAAGAACGAAGCAACACCACTTGTTAACGGTAGCTAAATGTGGTTTATAATCATAGCTTATGGACATGGCACAAAAATTAGAAGCAACATTAAAAACTTTTTTCTTATTAGAAGCAGAGTCCTTTGCTCAGAGTAGGACAGGATAGGGCATTTACTGCTGTAGTGTGACTTTGACATCTTTAACCATACACATCACTTTGTTAGGTGAACTGCTGCTTATTGAGCAAGAATTAAACAACCAAAGCAGTTTCTTTTTCAGCAGTCAGAAGACAGCACTGACCGATCTAACTTTCTCGCAGGAGCTCCGTGCGGTCCAGGAGCCATTGCCCCAGGAGCAGCAGCCGTTAATTTCTGTCCGGCCTTTACCTAAGACACAGGCTTGCAATTCCCACTCAGCTCTGATCTCAGTGGGATTCAGAAATCACTGCCTCTCGGCCCTTGCCCACCAGAAGGCCTCTACACAGACCAAATGTAACTAAATAACTAAAATAACTAAGCCCTATCATTTTGTCTTCTTAATTTGAAGCGCAATAGCCACATTTTATTTTTCCTTCTTGAAGTGCTGTGTGTAGCAACAAAATCAAAGCCCTGGTGATTTGTCCCTTGCCAAGGACTTTAAGGAGGCTTCTAAAATACTCAGAGAAAATTCCTCAAGTCCACATCAGTTATTATTTTAACTCACAAGTTTAAACACTTATAATAATAACTTAAAAGTTTAAATTACTTTTAAGATGTAAGCTAATATTTTAAGAAGACAAAGTAAGCATTTCTTAGCCTTATGAAATCCTGTACAAATAAGAACTCTTTCTTTGGCTGCTTCATTGTTAAACACCTTTATAGAATTAACTTGGGTATTGCTGCTTTGGAGAGCACAAGATACAAGTAACTGGAGGAGACAGGCAAATCTGTTTACAAATTTCTAAGTGTTAGGGAGTGATAGCTAATAGAAAACTGCCAACTGTTGACTTAGGTAGCGGACGTCTTGGAAAAGGTGCGTCCTTCTGAAAGGAGTGAGATTTTTCCGACATCTCCCCAGTCAGAGCTTAACATCAACTGAAATTTAAGGATGCCTCATTTACCCCTTTGCAGTACTTTGGTCCCGTTGTTAACACAGTAAATGCATTTGCTAACCTACCTGGGGATAACTGTGGCATTACCAAAGAAAAATTTACAAACTGTATCATGCGTAACTTGTGTATTAGGTAAAGTGCACAGTAGGGATAGCATTTCTAAATCTGTAGCAGCACCACAAACATAATTAAAACATTAATCAGACCAAACTACATAAAGAATATAAATCTATAAAAGAAAACTGCAAAGCGAAGGAGCTGAGTCCTGGGAAATCCCAAATATAGGTGACCATTCAACCCTAAATCATTACCACCCTTGTGTAGATACTGGCTCTTCTTACACTACACAGTAGCAGCTTTTTTCCCCAGCAATATTCTAGGCTATTTCATGGCACAGATTTTTGCTACTTGAGCAAAGGCCATAACCCATGAAAAAGGTTGTTATCCTCTCTGCAGATCGGGATGAGACATGATACTGGACCGTGAACTTCACAATAATTTACTGGTACCCAAGAAACTACTAGAGTCAGCAATCTCAAATTCCACTCTAGCTCTCGAAAGAAATATGTCAGGTAGTAACTTTTCTGCTTGTCCCTCTAAAATTCCACTCATCTTTCCAACAAGTCATCCTTAGTTGTGACCTGGCTGTACCCTAGAGCCCTTCAAAGTAGTCTTACTATTTTTTTCTCCAAAGCACTGATTGCCATTGCGTGCTGTGCAAGCCCAGTTCCAGTGTCCTCACTGCCAGATGCAGCTCTGTTTGGGGCTATTTCAAAAGTTTTCTCTAAGTCAGAGCATACTTTTGATTGTATGGAAATACCACAGCACTTACTGAACCAATTAGTAGAATTGCAGTGATTACCGAGCCAAGTACAATGTAGTAAAGCTGCTAAGATAAAATAATGCCAATATGGCAATGAGTTATCATTTTAACAGTCTAAACGTTTCAGTAAATCCAAATTCAGTGTTGTAATTCATTCCAGTGACTGTCCTACATGACTGCTTAGGGCAAGCTAAGAATCTAGACCTTGATTACAAGAAAGACTTCCTCCTCACATAGTATGGAATTTCCTCACCTTTCTGCCTTTTTAATTTATGAAGTGTTTTAACAGAGAAGCACAATCAAGTGTTTCCTCTGTGCTCAAAGTCAAATGGATTATGATCTGCGTTGCTTTAACATTAGACAGCTACCAAGTCAGTAGATGAAGAAAATAATTACTTTTGTTTTCTGAGAAGAAAATAAGTTTTCTCCCTGCCATAGAATCACAGAACCGTTTCATTTGGAAGAGACCTTTAAGATCACCAAGGCCAACCGTTAATCCAGCACTCTCAGGTCACTACTAAACCATGTCCCTCAGCACCTCATCTGTATGGCTTCTAAATACCTTCAGGGATGGTGACTCCACCACTTCCCTGGGCAGCCTGTTCCAGTGCTTTACAACCCTTTCTGTGAAGAAGTTATTCCTAGTATTCGATCTTCCCCTGGTACAACTTGAGGCTGTTCTTTCTTGTCCTATTGTTTGCTACGTGGGAGAACAGACTGGCCCCACCTTGCCACAACCCTCTCTTAGGTAGTTGTAGAGAGCAAAAAGGTCTCCCTTGAGCCTCCTTTTCTCCAGGCTAAACAACCCCAGTTCCCTCAGTTGCTGCTCACACCTTTTCTCTAGACTTCACCAGCTTTGTTGCCCTTCTGCAGACACGCTCCAGCACCTCAGTGTCCTCCTTGTGGTGAGGGGCCCCAAACTGAACACAGTACCTGAAGTGTGGCCTCATCAGTGCCAAGCACAGGAGGACAATCACTGCCCTACTCCCGCTGGCCACACTATTTCTGACACAAGCCAGGATGCCGTTGGCCTTCTTGGCCACCTGGGCACTCTGCTGGCTCATTTCAGTCAGCTGTCGACAGGCACCTGCAGGTCCTTTTCCACTGGGCAGCTTTCCAGCCACTCCTACCTAAGCCTGTAGCGCTGCAGGGAGTTGTTGTGACCCAAGTGCAGGACTCATCTTGTCCTTATTGTAATCAGCAGAAAATCAGTTTTGTGGAATACATAAGTAGACTTCATCAGGTCATCACGAGAGAGACATTTTTGCTGCTTTTGTGCAATAACACCTTGTTATGGAAATCAGCATTAAATCCGTGTTCTTAAAGATGGGGAAAACCATGAGTTTTAAAGTATCACTGATTTTCTGATTCTGATTTTGTGACTGACTCATTTCCCTCTAATGGTCTGAAGCAAATATCTGGATCCAAATATAGCCCTGGGAGAAGCTTAGACTCCAGATGTGAAAGTTCTATTGCAGCCACTTCTCTGGTTTGAATTAAAGGCACAGAGGGAACCCTAATTACTGCCCCCCTGTTTTGGCACGGAGCTAAAGGAAGGACCGATTCCCAAACGCCGCTTATAAACTATGCAGTTGTCATTTGAAGTATCACATGTACTTTCATAGGGTAAATATTTTTCCTATGCTAGGACCAAATAACAGGGAGACACGCTGAGAAGATAGCGTGGGAAAAATACTCTCTTCCTGTGAGTCAAAGCCCATCAGTGCAAACACTCCGGAGCAATCCCAGCGGGCAGCCTCAGAGCACCTGATTCTCCGCTTCCCTCCTCACACTCTGGTGGAGAGAGCTGCCCTTGCTTGTGGCACATCCCGGCACCCACACCCCTGGTCCGAAGCATGGCTTGTACCATCAGCTGAGCAACTATTCTCACTCTTTAAAGTAACATATTTTAAATATAGCCTTTAATCTGCATTTCCAGTCCTTGCAAGTACAATAGTTTCACGAAAATCGTAAAAGCAAAGCTAAGAAATAAAATTATCTCTTCAGAACTCTTTCTTTTCAAGAATTAAAACTTGTCCAGAGGATGTGTGGTGTTCATGGCAGCAGCAGCTAAATGTAAAGACTGAAGACTTGCCGATAGCCAATGGCATGTAAATGAGAATCTGCAAAAGTCTAAGGGCTGTGGTTCTAGAATATGAAGTCAATTATTATTTGCTGTGCTTACTGATTCTTTTCAAAAACCTGCTTCCAGCTGCATCTCTCAAGCTTAGCAATGTATACAGCTCTCCTCATTAAACTGGAACTCTGAATATCTGCAAAATCTTTCATAGATTTAGTTTGTAGATGAAAAATTCTTTTGAGAAGCAAAGAAAGTAAAAATAATTGTAATTATTCTGTAGTAAGAGCAGAATTTAGTAACTTTTTATCTCACGCTGTTTTTCACTGGAATCTTTAGCTAGTATTCATGACATAGCCAGCACTGTGGCATCTTCTATAATGAAGGAAACAATAAACTCTTAAAAAAAAAAATCCAAATTTCTAACACATGGAGTAACTTCTCATTTGAGAATCATGGTCTGGATTCACTGTGAATCATCCTCAGAGACGACCAAATCATTCTCCTCCTTCTTCAAAGTCACTTACCTTGCTGAGTCTTGTACATGCCTGGATTCATCTAACTGGAGTGGAACATGGGTAACTGTTTACACAGCTGACACAGAGCTTTGCATAAATACCACTATTCTTATTGTTTTCCCCAAAATAGTGGAGCATTGTAGAGCAATAGAAAACATTGATTGTAGCATCTCATGACAGTGGGTATGGTTAAATATTCCCTTTGTCTTCACAGCTTTAAATTATAATGAACAGCAGGTTTTCTACATAAAAGTACAATGATTTTTATAAAGAAAAGTACTAAAAGTTTCTCTGAACTTGATAGAGCTAAGTGTTTGAAAACTGGGTCTGTAGAAAGCAAAGTATTTCATTAGCAGATTTCAGTTGCAGAGTTCTCTGACTGAATATTCGTCACCTGCCACTTCTGTTTACAGTGTCTACAAAATCATTTTCACGCGGAAAATCACTGACAGCTACCTTTCAGATTTATTCCTAGTTAAGCACTCATGCCAACTCCCATTGAAGCCAATGGCAGGTTTCTGGATATAGCAGGAGTAGGATGAAAGCTAACAGGTCTGTGGCTGTTGCCACAGAAATAATGATTTGCATCTTTTCTCATTTTTGAATCGGCTTTTTTAATTGGGGGCTTTTGCAGGTGGGCGTGCAGATGTGATGGCAAACACTGAACTGAGGTCATTTGAGATTCTAGAAAAGTTTAAAACTATATAAAGCTAATAACAGGAACTTCTAATTAGTGAAAAATGGTTTATCCTGCAGCAGTGAGGTCACGTCCTTGTAATTTTTTTTATTTAGAAAAACCATATTGATTGAAGAGGTGTATTCAACCAGAACAGCTGGTTGAAGAGGTGTTTTCACAGCCATCATGCAGGTACTGATTCTGCTTTAGCCAGAGCCCATGGCAAAGCAAGCAGCTCTGAAGAGAAGTCAGCTACTTTCTCAATTTGTCTCTTCCATGTGATCCGCAGGGCAGGACCAGCAGGCACCTCCCTTTTTGATTAAATGCTTACAGATGGTTTCTGCTAAAAAAACATGTTTAAAATAGTTGAAATTGCTGCTTTGGCCATGTGCACTCTAAATTAGCATCTTCATTTTTTTATTTGGCTGATCAGCCTGTCATTTTACACCCTATGTATGGGCAGCTACAGCTACTCACAAGCCATCCCTTCCAAAATCTGCTGTTTAAAAAAAAGATTTGTGTATGCAAAAGCAGTGGATCTCACCTTTAAAAAGCACAGTTCCAAAGGCTGTCACCAGATCTTGTGAATGCTCTAGGAATACACGACAACACCAATTCCCCTATGAAATATATGACTTAGTTGCTTTCTAATACTCTTCTGGAAAATACAGTAGGTAAGCACTGAAAGCAGAGAAAACTAAGTAAATATGGGAAACATGTGACTTTATACTGTTTCTAAAAACACAGGCTTCTTTTTTTCACTAAAATGATGAAGCAAAGATGAGATGCTTTGTGAAATACGGAGCTTGCACATGTGGTACTAAGATAAATTAACGCTGTTAATTAGTCACAGTAAATAGGCACTTAATAACTAACACTAGCTTGCTGTTAGTGTACACCACCTCTGTAACAAAACGAAAAATTAAATCAATCAAGAGGCAGATTTTGTCTTCCTGTAAAATGTGATACTTGGTATTGTCTCCAGCGCAAGTGCAGGAGTTATCACAGCTACTGATCTTTCAAATCCTTCCGTTCCATTTATTCTACTTTTCTTTTAAGCATGTGAAAGAAAGCAATTTGCAGAGTGTTTCTGAGATTACTTTTGCACAGGAAAAGTCAGCAAATGATAGCAGCAGGGAAAAAGCAGCATACAAAACTAACTGAGAGGTAACGGCCGTGTTCACCACATATTCTGGATGTGGATTAAATTCCCCTTGGCCTCGGTGGCAGTTTGATGTAAAGACTGCGGTGAAAATGTTGCCCTGAGGAAAAACCAAGCTGAAAATATTTATGGGTTATTCAGTTTTGACACATCTGTTTAAAAAGCAAAAGGAATGTGATTTGTAGGACAGACTAGAGCAGAAAAATAGGTTGTTCAGATCTACAAATGTGAGATCCTTCCTAAAGAAATTCCTCTAGTCATTATTAAAATGGAGCTTCACGTTTTAATATCTTCTGTGAAAATCAGAGGATCATTCAGGGATCAACCATGATGCAAAGGAAAGTAGATGACATATATGCTACCGTTCCAAACCTTCAGCAGTGCTAGACAACAGCAAAAAGATCCATCCCTAAAGCTAAAAAATGCTGTCAAATAGAAGCTTCAGTCAGTGCTGCTCTCCTAGTTATAAGAGATGCATTTAAAGAGATTTAGCACGTTTCAAACCATGCTCTATACTGAATTGCAGCTTCTTGTAACCACACCAAAACTGAGCATTAAATCCCACAAAATAAAAATAATATCATCCAGCTTTTTGGAAACTCTACTGTCTGCTTCAGTTCTGGATATTTTAGTGCAAGAGTGCGAGGCACAGACTGGCACAGAAACATATGCTTGGCTCCAAATGCTTGTAAATTCCTTTGAAATTCACTGATTTCTGTGGCAGGCATTTCAGATTAACAGAGATTAAACAGATTAAGAGCTCTGAAGGAATGGAAATCCAAGAAAGGATTAACAAAGAACTCAGTGCAGAATCTCTGATCAGATGTTTGAATCACTGGCCTCTAATTTGAGGTACAAATTCAAGGTTTAAATATGGAGGTAAATTAAATGTATTTCAACCGTAAGGACTGTCCTTCTACTTCTCCCACACACTTTTGTGACTTTTTGGGCAAGGCCCTCAGATCTTTCTCTTATTGGGAAACTGCAGATAATTTTTCCGTAAAACAAGGAAGATGATTTCACCAGAGGACTTGGATTTTCCAAAAGACTAGAATCATATGAAAATTTCTTACCAAAATATGCGTTTATCATTCAAACTAAAATGCTTCTGTGATACAGAAGCTGAACTTTGTGCACTGTATGAATCACAGGGTCATCTTCCTGGATTTAACCTAAGTAGAGTATCTAGAACTGTCCACAGTTCTTCATCTCACAACCCATCTAACTGCATTGACTGCAACAATTTAACATCACAATATTCTTACCAAAGCTTTGTTCCATTTCTCAGATAGCACAGTTTCTTTCATTTATCATAGCATTATTTTGCAATACCTGCTGGTTTTTATTGTGTGAGAGATATAAAGGAGGAAAGGGAGATACAGACAAAATAAAGGACCAAGGAGGAAAAACCAGTGGAGAAGGAAGCCTATAGAAGGACACGAGGACAAGAAAATCCGTAAGAAAGAAGGAAGACATGGGCAATAGAACAAAACAATTGACAAAGGCACAGACAGTTCTCTTACTGATATACTATTTTTTTCTCTACTACAAATCCACTGAAGTATGATGGGTATTGACACAAATAATTTTTCTTTAATCAGTCAGTATAGCCTACAGAAAATGTTGAAATTAGAATTTCAAGGAGCTTTTCAGCAATATTTTAGATGTTAGGGAATATTTTTTTTTGCAGTAGCCACAGCTTGTGTTTTAACCAACTCTGTTGGTTATCTCTTCCTTTCTGTTGCACAGTTAAGGAAGGATACCTGTTTATTGCCCTGATTTGTCTACCAAGATCCAATTTCTAGTTTCAGTGTTTTGCCTCGCTAGCATCTACTGGGAGCGACATACCTTGGTTTGTTGTATTGTTTAATGAGGTTACTCTATGTTAATAACAAAGTAAAAACTTCCTAGATGAGGACATTTCATGTTACGTTCTACTATTTTTGTTTTAATTTTACACATTTGTAAGTTACAGGCCAGATACAGATTGTCACTAAGATTTCATAGTTTAACATTTTTTTTAAAAGATATTTCACTTATATTATGTCTATAAGAAATCTCTTTTTGTCTCTTCATCAGGCCTTCTAAAATACCAGCTGGTGCTGCACATGCATCTGAGATCCCATCACTGCTTACCTGGCTTCCTTGAGGGCCCTGACCTGCGTTTCCAGCAAGGCCCCACAGAAGTGCACTAGGATCAGCTGTCACCAGTGACTTCAACCCAGACCTCCCTCCCACTCTGCCACACCAGAAGGTAAGGAACTGTAAGGGCTCTCAGTTTTTAGTTCAAGGGGTGGCAGTTTATGCTCCAGTTCTGGGAGTCTTTGGGTACAAAGACCAAAATGTTAAAGAACAACCACTCTGTATGTGCTGTTTTCTAAGTCTGTAAAACCAGCACCCAGCACTGAACACCTGATTTTTTCACTATATTAAGAAATGACGTTCATTTCAAAAATGAGGCCGGATAATAGGATGTCTCCAACTTGCTATGTTGCATACTGGTGCTGTGAATAGTAGCTCCAAGCCAGTTCAGAAAACAGTTCAGCTATTTCAGAGGTGAAAGGGCAGAGAGACTGGACAATGAACTGCGGGAGAAAATCTAAAAATGAACCAAAATCAGATTCTGGCCCTAGCAAGTCCGTATGTCCTCAGAGGAGTACTTCAAATAGGTTTTGAATGTCATTTGAACATTATCCTGAAAAGAAATGTTCCTCTGATTGGAAAGTTAAATGTATTGTTAACTGAGCTCTTGATAAAAGAAACCCCATAAAAAATAGTAAGTCCTGCCTCTGTATTTGTGTATGTTGCACAGAAAGAGGATGCTACATAGCAAGCTCTCCCTTTTTCTAGAAATTTATGAAATTCTGCGATGAAAAGGCTGAGAGACCATGTGTATAATTGGGGCAGAGGGAGGGAATGAGAGGCGTGAGTTCCTGGAGGATAGAACTAGGGACCTAAGTTTAAGGATAAAGAAAAGTAATATCTCTTCCATAAACAACATCCTGCCAAGATGGAGAGAATATTTTTTTAAGCCTTTTGGCATTCTGGAGCATCCAGAAGCACCATGAATCTTGTGGAGCATGAACACTTGGTAGGTAAAAAAAAAACAGGGAGGAAAGAAAGTTTGCTGCACTGTGTGTAGTATCCCTTTATATGGCGTCAGAAACCTTTGAGGTTTCTGCCTATAGTGCAGGTGATGTTGAAAATTCAAAACATTAATTTTAAATATTTGTACCTGGCAAGTTCCAGTGAAACATAAGTGCTGACTTTACAAGCATCCTGTGACAAGTGAGAAATGGAAGTTCTCACAGTATCACAAGTATCTTTGCAGAATATTCATGGTGTAAACCTTTGCTCTGGGTTTTCAACTCTGTTTATAACAGGCACCTAAATCCCACATTGCCCATCATATATTAAACTGACAACAGGACTGCATTGCTAAGTAATGCACCTTCTTCGTTGACAGGCAGAGTACCAAACCTAAATTTGACATTAACAATCTGAATACATTCATTAATATTTTACTAAAGATTAAGAGTGTTTTGCATGGTTATAATGTAACAGCTGGGAAAGAAAACAGTGAGGCCATGTTCTAGAAATACTTGTGTGAACCCCCTTTTTTTGCATATTTATTTCAGCAATAGATAGGTCAGCCATTTACAATACCACCAACTTCAGTAAAATCTAACTGTGGGTTTTTTTTTAATACATCAACCCCATTACATGCTTTTCTACCACCACTACTCTCATTTCAGTTTCTTATTTTTTCCCTATTCCAATTTTTTGCTAACAAAAATCTGTCCACAACATAGGCACGGACAAATGTTCTTTTTCCGCGTTTGCTATATGTAAATCATAATCCTGTATTCCAGTACTTCTTGCTCATCACCTCTTAAAAGCCTATTTGAAAAGACACTTTTCTCTTTTATTTCCCCTCCATCTATTGTTTAAACCTGGTATTGCTTAGAACTTAGTAAATTATTTGCAAAGAGAAACTGGAAGGAAGCTGTCATAAAACTACATTTCATCTATTACATTAACCAACATTTAAAAACATTTTTACTGATATTTGCTAGTGCCAGTCTCTGATCTTCTAAGAGAATAATCATTCTGTCATGATGCCCTCCACTAGCTCATGTACGGTTTAGTTGGACACTTCAAACTTTGACTAAGTCATGACTCTGCTGGTTCTAAAATTTACCACGGTCAATGACATTTTCACATAGAGTTGAGTACCACGCTACATCTCCCACAGGTCTGGAGCACGTGACGTGCGGAGTCAGTGCTGAGCTGATCTAAATTGACACTAATCTTCAGATCAGCTGTAGATTTTCAGTGTTACACTACACATGTGGTCTCTGCCTCATAAGCCTACCAAAATGTTTTGCAAGCCACGCCTGACTCGTGACCGAAAGACCAGTCTCGTCTACATTATTTCATTGCCACCACACAATCAAATGTGTTTGTCTGTCGTTACCTTTAGCATTCATGCAGGCCAACAGAGATTGATACTTGGTCAACAGGCGAATATTCTTATGGAGCCTTTGCTTAAACTCAAATACTGGTATTGAAGCTTCTGTCTAGTGAGTTCATTCTTGGGCAAGTTGCTCAGCAGGGAAATCGTGCCAATGTTATCTTGCATTCTGCTTTTTCTCTGTTGCTGTTGCTAGGTGTATTGTTTGTTGATTTTAACCTCCCAGAAGGCCCAAATTAAGTCCAGGACCATACACAAATATACAGTAGAAGATCATGTGTAGCCTGAAAGGTTTGCCCTCTGAACAGCTAAGGCAGAAAAAAGGGGTATGAAAGGAAGCGTTACGATGATTCTTTTAGAAGTGGGGAAATAAGGCGTGCTGGAAATCACAAGAAAAGGCTGCAGCTGAGCTACAAAGTGAATCCACATCTCCCAAATAAGTATTTTTGGCCATGAGTTAAGTAGATCTGAGTGATTTACAAAATTCTGGTCAAACCTTATAAAAATTTGCGGCCAAATTTTAAAAATAAATATGGGATCAAAACACTTGTACATTTCCACAAGTAAAATTCAAACAGATTTTGCAGGTAGGATTCATAAAAGGGTGTAGGCACTATATATTAAAAGCAGAAGAAGGAAGGTGTCCATCACCTTATTGCTTCAGGCCTAACACACATCAAGTTTAACTTCATTCTCTCGTTTCTGAACACTCTTTGTTTGCTTGTAGGAAAGGCATTTCCTCTTGGCTGGTTTTATTAATATTATGCAACCTGTTTAGGAACCTTTAATTTCAACTGCATCAAAACAAGCATTTATTTCAATCTAAAATTAGTTGTAATTATTCCTGTTATGATTTCCTAATGTTTTTGAGAGAAAAAGAATAAATCAGTTCCATATCGACCAAAAGCCTTGCTAAGTTTCTTAAAGCACAGGACAATCCTTCCCTTCACACCATTATTCCCATGTGAAAATTACAAAATCCTACCTCTAAATATGCTTTGCGAATTCTATGGATTAAGGGCTAGATTTTCACCGAATTGTGAACAGTTTATCAATCCACCAAATATTTTTCTCAAGATGTGGCAAGTGGTTTTGCACTCTCAGGTTGCCAGCGTAAACAGACAACTGTGAAGACAACTCTTCAGCAAAAAGAAAACAAAGAACAAAAGGAAATTTAAAGTTAGGGTGATGCATGCTTTCTCCAAAGACATGGAAATTTTGTCATTTTTAGCAGTGCTATTTAAAACAGAAACTCCGAGTATTTCAGGCTCCAGGGTGCCTGCAGTCAGGACTAGGGAGCCACACAGCTATTAATATAAGCAGACACCCTTGCCTATATAACCAGAACTGAGTATATTGTCTCCTGTTTTCAAATCACAGAAATAATTACGAGCAAAGGAAAAATCCCAGTTTTTCCAAGCAACAAACTGGAAATCTTGCTGAGTTGTTCCTCCATTGTAGTCAGCCTTTTGACTAATGCTCTTTCGTGTGTGAAGAGTTTCTCTATTTGCCGAGGAGGGAAATCGGCTTTCCCCGAGCAACTTTTGTCAGTCTCCATCTGTATCAAGTGCCAAGTGAAATGCAAGGTTAAAATGAAATTAAACACACGTTTACCTTGGTCAGCATTAGAAAGGCACTCATCACACTCCTGTCCAATACACCATAGAGAAACCTGTTTCTGGGATCTCAAAACCAACTGCTATTATTCATTACTAGTGGGGAGTTTAGCAGCAGCTACTGTATGTGGCATCACAGAAACCGTTAAGTTTTACCGTGCCCTCTGGAATCCATCACATTCTAGAATTACAACAGGAGGACTCCCACAAAATATATTTTCCCCAAAAGGGTGATAGATTTTTGCTCAGAATACCTTAAAATGGCGCTGAGCAAGAGCTTCACTTCGTAAGTGTTTGTGTCTTTCAGTTTCTACTTGTGGAGGAGAAAATAATCAGAAGTATTTTAGCACATTGCCTTATAGTAAGAATGTTTTACTCACACTGAAACAATTGCATGAGTTGTGTGGGATATCCCCTGCAACAAATAGGTGTCTAAGGGCTAGATTCCACAACTTGATAGAATCTTTGGAACTGGTTCCAGCCTCCTCCATGACGATACACACACCCTGCTTTCTAGATTACAACCCACACAATTAAAACTCTCTTCCTGAGCCTACTGCATGGCTGACCTATTTTCCATATGGACTTAGCTGAAACAATCAATGGGCATAGCCATGCGTAAAGTGCAAGGCATAGCCTAACAGTCCCAAGAGAGGGTTTCAAACAGCTCCGTGCCCCATGGCCCCAGGCTGGGATGCAAGTCTTCAGGCATTTTCCCCTTGCCGTAGGGCAGAGAAAGCCTGTCCTTGGCACTCCAGCAGGGACAGCTTAGCGTTCTGCTCGTGTTCAGGCAGATACATATGCAGAGGAGGTACAGACAGGGGAGGCTTGTGAAAGAAGTACCCTCTCAGAAATAATACATAAGGTCACAGCTTGGTTATGATCTACGCTTTGTGTGCTGCCTGTAAGAAATTAGCCTACTAGTGCTGACTGGCAGCAGGTGACTCCTTTGAATACTTCTACCAGCAGGACACCGTTCTCTTGGAACAGCCACTTCTAGTATGAATATGCAAGACGAAAATAAATTCAAAAGTTGGCTTTAAGTAACACAAAGGAACTAATTTAACGAGTCAGTGCAGTAAAATCAAGCGTAATGACTACCACGATACTGCTAAGTTCAAGGAGCAGGGAGGGTGTCCAAAAGGAGCAGTGAGGGTCTGAGCTATGGAAGGGAACATATCAATTGAATGAGAATATTAGTTAAAATACTCCACAGTTAAATGTGAAAGCAGTAATTGATTTCACTAAACAAAACATATAACAGGAAATATAAATGAAAAATGAGTGGAAGTGAGTATCACAAAATTCTATGCTCTGCTAGGGTGGAATTCTCCCAAAGGCTGAAGGCTTGTGGGAGCCCTAAAGGTCAAATTGACTGGGGTCTAAGGCAATGAGCAAGACTTGGTGAGGTCTCTCTATGGTGAAGGAAGATTAACCCCTAGAGAACGTATTTGCTCTGACTTAAGTTAACGAAGCAGCAGAACAACTGAGAGCAGTGAAACGCGCACTCCTACGAGAAGGCAGTAGATGTCAGTTTCCTTCAGATTTGGCATCTACTAAAAATAACAAGCATCCTGTATGAGCTCCAGGCCACGAAATGAGTAGCCAAAATGACAAGGAAACACTAGTACTGACCAAAGAGTGGCATCACCTCAGCAGAACACCCACAAAACTGGAAGAACAGCATGTTACCAAAGGCCTGTTAAAAGGCTGTGTTAAAAGTCAAAGGCTTCATAGAGATTTTAGCATGGTCTTTCCATCTTTTCATAGCAGGTGGATCTAGTAGCAAAAACCTTACAAAACCCCTGCTGTCTCTAGCAAATTTTGCTGCCTTCATTACAAAAAACCCTAATTATAAATTCACTGTTTATGTCATAGCTAGGAGCCCTAGCCAGAAGCCCTAGCCCATTTATGCACGTGCTTAAATCCTGCTGGAATTTAAAATTAAATGGATATTATTCCTGAAGAGTGTTGCTTTCTTGAACACAGACTTATGCTCTCAACACTGACTTAAAAATGTAATATCTGTTCAATGATACAACTACTCCTGGTACAACTAGTCATGCAAGGCTTACTGAATATATATCATACGTATTAGAGCCAGATCTCAGATGCTCCAAACATGCTGAAAAGCATATTCAAAGTAACGTCAAATGGGAGACTCGGCTTCATTGAAATTTCAAGTGCTAAAATTCTTAATTGTAACTCTAAGCATTGAAATAAAGGCCATGAATTTTAATAAGCACACAGACAATAAAGATCCTTAAAAATGAAATAGTACAAAATGTGCAAGGAATTCCAGCAAAGAAACTCTAATGGCAGCTCTCCATGGCTCAATGTCCACGTGCTAATAAAATGTGAAAGCTGAAATGTAATGCTTTCTAAATATCATTACCCCAAAATTCCTTAAAACATGTTCTGTAGTTTCCAGCCACTACATTAAAACACTTCTTCTTACCTATACTGAGCTTTTCTTAAATAAATAAGCCTGCATAAAAAAAGGAAACTTGCTGCTTGTCTACAGAGTGGACACACAATATGGCCAGTACCTTCTAACACATATTTCCTTGTTGATAATTTAGAATGTTGTATCTGTTTCCTTAGATTACCGAGGTGCTTTTTATTTTTCTTTAAAGTAAGATCTAATTTACAACATCTTTTGGCTCAGCAACTCATTTCAGTTAAAAGGAAAACAGCTGCATTTGCTACAAACTCTACCTTGACTTCTTGAATTGCTTGAGTCTCAGTATTTGTTTTGAATTTCAAACAGATGGCATTTATCTTCATAATGGCTGTGAGATTTTACCTTCTATTACGTGACACAACCAGGTTGTGACTGCTACTGATGTTTTGAGTATTGTATTTTATTATAAACTCTCACTTATGTTTTGACTTCACTACCGGATCTGTTTTGAAACAGACTGTTCCAGAATGGTTAAAGAGGGATTTTTTTTAAAGAAAGCATTAATCAAAATAAGACAAATACACAAGACTTTAGTACTTACTTTTATGGACACAACATTAAAAACTATCATTGGCTTCTCATTTTTAACAGTTCATCAGAAATTTAATTGAATAATTTAAGTGAATACTCATCAAGTGAACCAGTGGGAGATGGCAATAGTGAGTCATTTTACTGAGAGTCAAAAAAGGGTAAAAAATCCACCGTAAAACTAAACTCCTCACTTTCTCCTCCAATATTTGCCTCATGATCTTGCATTGCCGTGACTCATAACAGCTGCTAGCTACATAACTCCACGGGGAAAAAATACATCCAAGAGATCTCAAGATGCGATTTCCTTCTTTCTCCTTCCTTCTTTTCCCTGCCTGCTTTAGATCAGCATGAGTTCAGCCATCGCTTTTCACTTCTGAGAACGTGGAGCACAGAGCCTTTTCTATCACCATAGCAGTATTCCTCAGGCTTCCTCACAACCATCTAGTTCATTTAAGGTTCTCGCTATTGGCAAAGCAAAAAGAACAGTCATCAGAGCCGCGGGATGTAAGGCCACATGTAGCACCCCAGAGCAACACAATCCAAGGAAGAAACTTCTCTACGACAAAGAGACCTTCCCATGTTTGCATTGGTAACACATTTGCTGCATGGTCTGATTGCTTCAGTTGCTTAACTTCTCTGATTAATTATGTAAAACAGGCTGTTATAGGAATCTTTTTCCAGCATGGGCTGTCACCACCTTTTGTTTCTAATCCTAGAAAAGCAGTAGACCCATTTATGCGATCTGAAGTGCACGCTTCCTTGACCTTACTTTCTGTAGTTTGGAAACAAATAATCTTAATCATAACCACGAGAAAAGGGAGTGGCTGGCTCCATTGGGAGTTTTGTCTTACAATAAAAAACCTGTAAGATTAGACCGTTTCCAAATAAGTAAAACACTATTCATAGAAAGATAATTAAACTCATACAGTTGTTATGAAAAATGGCTCTGTTGCATTTTTCTGTAACTCTGTATTCTGAGACTTCACAATGGAAAGTCTGAGTGAATAAAAAATTATTTTTTTTTCCTACTAGTATTTCAACTAGCAAAAGTCTTACCATTTCCCTTTAGACCAAGCAACTCACATGCAGCCCAGTGTAACCTGTAGTGCAGTGAAAGCGCACAGCTCAAATACAGCGTTACAAACGGTTTGCTTCACCATAGTAGTCAGTGACACTGCATCCTCGCTTAGGAATATTTTTGCTATTAATTCATCCTTTGAACGTAGAAAAGCCATCTCGCTACGTACACAGAACAAGTGACCAGCCCTGAAAATAGAGCCGTTTTAGGAGCAGTATTAGATCCAGCTTGAGAGAGTACATAAGATGTATAAAAGTACTCCTCTATATACTAGAGAAAAACTTTTCAAGTGTCTCATGTTTATATGTAGAGGTGATTTTATAAAGGGACTACTAGGCCAGGGCTAGTAAATGTCGCTGAACTTTAGCAACAGAAACAGCTCTGTCCACTCAGAAAAGGAATTACAAGCCTAAAGTCCCCAAAAAAATAGCTATGAAAACCGACTGAAAAAGTAAACTGCCAATCATAATGAATGCAACACAGTTTGGGGGCTCATTTATTCCAGAAAAAAAAAATAAAAAATGGAATAACAAATGCAAAATGAAGTTATTGTTAGAGCATCAAGTATGTGGTTAAATATCAGGTTTGTGTCTAATTCACAAAGTGCAGTGATACGAATTACTCTGAAAACCAGATAAGAAACCTTACCTAAGTATAATGCGGTAAACCGAGTCTGAATGGGTTTAATTAGCCTGTCGGGCACTAGCAGCAAATTCTTAGAAAGCCTCACAATGCACAAAGGCTGCCGAGGTACCCTTGTGGCTGCAGCCCTCAGCGAGCTCCCAGATCGCTTCCAGCCCCTAATCGTTCCATATTTCGCTCAAGACCATATTTGGCCCGGGGCACGGTACTAACGGGGCTCGGAGTGCTGAAGAGAGGGGGCTTCCCACCTCCCTGTCCCTCCCCCTCCCCCGCTCCCCCGCCGGNCCCGCCGGTCCCGGGGCTCAGCCCCACACCCAGGCGACAGACCCTGCCCCGGCCCCGGCTCCGACTGCAGCCCTGCTTGGCTATGCCCCGGCGGGCACGGCCGGACGCCCCGTCCCAGCNGCGGCCCCGGCGCGGCGTTGGTGGCGGCGCGGAGCTTTAGCCGCGCTTTGGGAACGGCGAGTATCGCCCCGCCGCCCCACGCTCCCGAATCCGGGCTGCGTGTTTCCCCGGCTTCGTGCAGCACCGCACGACTTCAGATTCCGAGAAATGTCAGTTTGCGCAGAGTCAGGAGCTTCTGCTTGCAGCTTGCGCCCCAGTGGGAACCAGTGCTGTCAGGGCTGGCAAGACGTTGTGGTTGCTGGTGTCTTTTCCACGCAAGTGTCCTTCCCCGTAATCCTGGATTTGAAAATCGCATGCTACCATATTTACTTCATTTGCACTTTTCTGCCACAGCTTTCATTTACTTGGTACTGGTGATACTGTGTGCAAACTATAACATACACATTTTTACTGCGGCTTTGGAGCACGGCTAGTAAAAACTAACAGCTAAGCGATGAAAGAAGGGAAACAATACTTTTCCAAACAAGCACAGAAAACAAGAATCATTCAAATATCTTTAGAATATCAAAGAACCAAGTTCCATTTGGAATACAAATTCATAAAACACTTTTTATAGAGTTGCCGGGATCTCTAAACATACTCTTGCTTCTTGGGTGTCCCTCTCGAAAGAACAACAACTCCACAATTTTTAAATATTCACAACTACCATAGCATATTTATAGTGTCTTCACTGTGAAAACTCAGGGTAGTTTTTGAAAGCCCAGGGTCAGAGATAGTTATTTTGTTGGACTGGGACAATTAACAGTGAATGATCTCACAGTACGATTAGTTGCCTTAAGTCACATAGAAGCAAACAGAAGATTTCACCAAGAAAAATAGCTGCTGTAAGCTGAAGTTTGGAGGAGCACCGTACCTGCACAGCAATAGAAAAAAAGGCATCACTTCTTGTACCTCACCGCTGCAGCTTAACATGCTAGTGAGAAAGAGAGGGTTGAAGTCAACCAGAACAAAATCAGTACATCTCCAAGTGGTTTTGATCAGACCAGCTTTACATGAGAGGGTGTCAAAGTTGAAGGTGTGAATGTTTCGTTGCCTCCTTGACTGTCAGAACTGAAAAACAGTTTATTAAATGTATCTGCTTCACACTATGCTTCCCTCGCTGCAGTGCTGGAAGAGAAACCTGTCAGCTAAAGAACTGACAAATTCCTTCAACCACCAGTTAGCCGAAAATAATCTGCTAAAGCCCATTTTGTTGCCGTTTCTGAAGTTATTGACAGGCAACGTGAAGCTTAATTGAGTGCTAACTAGTCTAGGACGTTGTGTACCTCATAAAATTACTGTATTAACAGATCATGTATTGATGTAGCCTCCAGAAACAAAGATTAGGCTCAAGACAAGGCCTTGCTAATGTTTGCCTTCACCTGAAAACTACCCCCACTCTTGTTCCATCTCACTGTTCTTGCCTCGAGGAAACAGCTTTTTCTGTAAAAAAAAAAAAAGTAGAACCAGCTTCTGAGTAACTAATATAAATGAGTTCCATCATCAAGTTTCTGTACCGAAAAGCATCAAGAGCTTCTGTTGCACAGAGAATGTCTGTTCCAGGATGCGCTGTGCAAATTTAGACATGAGGATCGCTGCAGTGTCAACCTGCTGTGCACCTCCCTCAGGCGCATGTGTCTTGATGTTTCGAAATATACCACATTTCAAAAGGGTACAAATATTAACCATATTTTTCCTTTCCCCTTTTCCACTGAAAGACTCCTTTTCAAACAGGACATGTCATATTCTCACTGTTACTCAGCTTTGGTCAGTCAGGACTGGTGAATATTTATCAGGAGTAGCGGTTACATTTTCACTGCAGAAAGTTTTGTGTGGTTTCAAGTCTACCTTGAAGAAAGGTTTGATTTCAATGAATGAATCAAAGCACAGGTTCCCCGTCCTTCCGCAGAGCAGACACAGGCAAGCAGGCTGTCTTGTATTCAGAATTTCTGAAGATCAAAAGGATTTTTGTTGCTGTTAGAAGTTTTCTTGGTAAACTGCTCTTTTCTGAAGGGCAGACTAGATTTACAGTGTGTCCTTTGACAATATGTATCTTGTATAGAAAGACAGTTTTGTGAAGTTCTTATGGTGATTTACTGTGGAGAGCCACACAGATATTACAACGGTTCTAACAGCGGCGACAGATAAATAGGATTCTCAGCCTTCTTCTTCCTTGGAAATTACAGGTCATTAGACTTCCTGTGAAAACATCTTCCTGCCAGCTGGATTTGCCTTCTTGCCCAACATTCTTATTTTCAGTTGTGGGATGGGTGTAATGCTTCTTTATAGCGATCAAGTACCAAGTATGGATAGGACAAAAGGAAATCACCTCAAGTTGCACCGGGGGAGATTTAGGTGGGACATTAGGAAACACTTCTTCCCTGAAAAGGTTGTTAAGCACTGGAAGAGGTTGCCCAGGGAGGTGGTGGAGTCACCATCCCATGGGGCATTTAAAAGACATGTAGACAAGGTGCTTAGAGACATGGTTTAGTGGTGGGCTTGACGGTGTCAGGTTAATGGTTGGAGATGATGATCTTAAAGGTCTCTTCCAACCAAAACAATTCTGTGATTCTATGATTCTCTGGTTTTACAGTTCTATGATTCTGTGATTAATACCTCTTTTTAGACAAGGAAGCAGTAATACTTAGCCAGGGGATAAATTTATTCCTGAAGTCATATTTAGGAAGCTCTCAACTACAAGTTCCAGCTTGGGTAATTGCAAACTTTTTGCATCCTCCTCTAATTTAAATTGTTATGGCATCCTTCCTGTCCTGAGCGAGTTGTTATGAAATATTTGTCATGTGTTCTACTAAACATTGGCTATGCCTGTGCTGTGTGCTCCGGAATAATTTTTCAGCTCTCTGCTCCAGGTGCGTGGCCCGATGATACCTTGACTTTGTCTTGGATGAGCTCTGGAAATACATTCTTTTCCACTGTGCCTTGATTTCCATTCAAAGGAAGCCTCTGCAGTCAGGTGAGCGGCAGGAAAGCAGCTGCAGACTTTTTTTGGAGCCCTGAGCTTAGGGAATTAGGACTGTGGGGAACAAACACCATAAAGTGCGTTTATGCTGCGATAAATTTTAGCTTTCTTTCACAGTTTATCTTGAGATCAGTGAACTGATTCCTGTAGGTACAGGATTTCAAGTCTGGCAAAAGTTTTATTATTTCTTGGTTTCTATTCAATGCACTTCTTACAGCCAGGAAAGACACAACTATATTACAGGGTGGTAGAAAACTTGTGCTGAGACAGTGCAGCCATCGCAAACCAATTTCCCTGCTATTTAACAGCCTTCCACTGATACTGTAAGTCAGTTATGATACAGAAAATATATTTATTTCTAAACTGCTCAGTTTTGCAAAATGATCATTTTATGTACGGTACCCTATTGCTGTAATGCCATCCTTTCTCCACTGTCTCTCAATATCAGCTAAATTCAGCTGTTAAAATAATGTAAGAAGAAAAAGAAAAAAATCTGTGCACAAATCGGCAATCACATCTGAGATGCTCATTTTACCTGCTGTCTTAGAATTTTTGAAAATAAGATCAAGTATTATTCTTGTGCATAACAGTAGTTTGTATTCAATATTTCAATTTCTGATCTTCCAAGTTAGATAAAGCTCCATAATTACATCATTAGAAAAATTACTCATTTGTTTTTTGTTAAGGAGATTCTGTTTGCATGGTGTCAAGTACAATGGCTTCCAGTCACTTTTTTACATGTTTGGACTCTCTGAGAATACAAATATATGTCAAGATCCAACTTCCTATACACATAATCTCTCAGTTTTCTAAAGATGTAATCGCTTATGAAAACATTCTTGAGCAAATTAATGAAGCTTCTCTTTTGGATACTATTTTGCAAACATCTGGATCCACTCTTGGTTTTGTGGGAAACTATCATGAGTACTTAAATGCCTTTATTCCAGAAATCCTTTCAGTCAAAAGAAAATGGAACAGAATACTGACTCATCAGCACTGAGAAAGTAAGAGCATTGTTTGCAAATCAAATTAGGTTGACCTCAGTTTTGCAAATGCTGGTTTCTCTTCTTTTGTACTAATTACCTACCATGGCAAAACTTACCGACCGTACTGTAAACGAAGTAGAGTTTCTTGTTGTCAGTGTTTGTTTCTGAATCATTTTAGTTTGAAACCTCTTAGCTTGGTTCACATGGAGTTAAAATGAATGGGCTACTTACAGAGCAAAGCTATTATCATCAACAGCATCTAGCTCTCAGCAGTTGTAACTGAATTCTGGAAATTTTGAATAGGCTCCTCGTACTGCAAAGACTTGATTGGAGCTGGCTTTCTAATTCATCAAGAAAAGTCTGAAAACCCTCCCCCTGCCCTGTTAAACTGTGTTGTTTAATTTTAGTAGATGTAAATAAAAACTGAGCTATAGTGACCTCATTGACCCCAATTCATCTAGTCAGAGAAATCACAACTAGATAATGGAAACCTGGGTCAAAATTCATATGGAGGAAAAAATTATCATCCAGTCTTTTTACAGGTTATTCTTTTCGAGAAAAACAGAAAAATTCTGAAGAAGGAATCTCTTTCTCAGAGGACTTCTCCTGTGGGCTATGCACATGCAGGCGATCCTGTTTTCTTCTCTGGGAGCTTCTGGCAAATGGGAACTGCACTCTCAAGGAGTTATCTGTAGTTCTGCTCCTCCTCCCAGTCAGATTCTTCATTTTTTCACTGTCACTTCCCTAGTCCCTGTCCCCTTCCAATTCATTCATCCCTTTTTTTATTTCCTCTTTACTTCCCAGCAATAGTGCAGGCTACTGTCAGGTAACTTTCCTCTTTTTTTCATTGTTTCTTAATTTTCCCTTTTCTTTCCTAGTAAGGAATAACACATTTATTGTAGGGAAATAGAAATGAAGTGGCTTACAGAGAACTGACAAAGGAGCTGCTTCCTGCCTCTGTGGCAGCAGCAGAGCACTTCTTACGAAATAACACCAGGAGAAAGTTATTCCAATAATCTTTGTGCAGCCAAATGCGCTGTGTTAGCTGAGCACTGATGGTGTAAGGACAACCACATATTAATCAGTTCAAGCCTGACTATAGATGAAAGTGTAGTATCACCTGAACTTGACACATTAAGCACAGTGAGCTTTGATTTTC
>VWZK01019938.1:71030-173072 GCA_013396935.1 Baryphthengus martii
CGCTCCCTCCCCCACCCCACCCCCATGTATCTTTTCATTATTTTAAAACTTCCTAAAGTCACTTTTAATATGTCCCACATCTTGGCAGAAACCTTCTGGTTTGTGTTAGGCATGAACGTTTGTCATTTTCCCTTCATCTCACACTTTTATTCATCACGAAGAATTAGTTCTTTGATTGCACATTGTCCTATAATGAGCCTGACACTCCTTTTGTTCCGTAGACCTTTCCATGGAATTATTCTAAGAGTAGATTCTTTGTATAAAATCAGTACAAAGTAACACTCTTGGTTTTGAATAACTAAATATGATAATAAGACAACAAAAGAAGGAAATCTGAAATTGAGTTAATATAATGACTAGAACCAGAATAAAGAAAAGAGAAAAGAAGTCAAGTTCTGAAAAGCCCAAAGAGCTAGCTGGCAAAAGACAAAAATATAGGTGAGAAAAATAATTTTTTTTTTTAAAAAAAGTGAATATTAATGAGAGCAGCATCACCTGAGTGACTTTATTCTTTTACTTCTGAATTTCAAATACATATACATTAGTTATTCTATGAAAATTTCCTCTGCTGGGTGTCACCAGCTGCCATTGCACTTGCTGCAAGATAGTCAATAGGAAAAATACGTCCCTGCACTGCCTACCCCTGTTCTGTCCAAACTACTGCTCACTAAGTTAGTGAGGAGAAATTAAAAAGCCTCAAAAGTCAGTTTTGATATTGACAGTCTTCTAATGGCTAGTTTGATATGAAAAAGGTCCTGAAAGTTAGAGCTCTGTGTTTGAGGAGTTCTGCACAGCTGGATCACCCATCCTTAAAGCTGAAGTAAAAAAAATCCTTCATCCAGCCAACTAAAAGGCATTCTGCCTCACATAGCAAAGATCATCTTCACCCGCTGTTGACTTCATCCCTTCCCTTCACACTTATTTAGTATCATGAAGTTTAACATGATTTTCTTCAGGTAGCTCCTTAGGTGAACAATATTAAGAAAGCGAGGTGAAAAGTACGTTTTACTACGTATGTACTATTTTCCAATTACGTACTAGAAACTTGCAACCAGAAAAGTACAAAGCACATATAGGGGCCTACAGACACATGCACCCATGTGCACTTTCCTCCCGCTCACCCCGCTGCTGCCACCAGCATCACCCCGTGCCATTCCTTGGAGCAGAACCACAGCTCTTTTACTTTGAATCTGAATTTTGAAAAGTCTTCACCTTAAACCAGGTTTTTAAAGTGAAACCTGGAGAGTGGAAAGACTTTTTATTGGGTATTCTGTAAGGATTTGTTGTCTTTACAAGTGGGTTTAGGTGGGAAGTTGGTTGATCTTCCCCCTGAGGCAATGAGCCCGCTGTGTAGCTGTCATAGGCAACATCACCAGGGACTAAGTTATTTACAAAGCCATGGATTTTGCTGTTAGGAAGGCACTATATAAATATCATTGTAGCTTAATTAGTATCATTTGTAGGTGGCATGTGAAAGCTTGTCTCTTTACAAATGCTTTCCTAACTTCAGAAGTGCACTTAGTGATCTTTCCTGATCAGGGAAAACACAAACATACAGCACAAAACAAACAATCCAAAGGCAAGGGAGAAAAAAAAAAAAAAAAAAGAGGGGGANAAAAAAAGAGGTGTTGATGAACTTAAAGACAGTTTTGTGATCCTGGTCTGTTGTGGTCTTTTTTAGTTTGATGTTTTCATCGAAAGACTTATTAATAGACATTTCCAGCACATATCCGTATAAGGACAAAATGTTTCAGAACCAGAGAGAAATGATTCAAAAAGATTGTTTACCTGCCATCCTTTCTAAGAAAAATACTTAATTTAATAAGGTTTAGAATGAAGAATCACTTCAGAGATTCTGAAGGGGGTGGTTCATCTATTTGAATAGTTGCAGATAGGAGCAGCAATGTGACCTTGGCAGTGATTTAATTTGTAGTTTTTCAGTTTTTAATATGTAATTCAACTAAAAATTAAACCATAAAGGTCTCATTTGAATCAAGTATACAGAAGAAGATGTCTTGAATGCCATGTACCTAAAAAAGAAAAGAATTCTGCACTTTCTAAGAAGGTTGTAATTCTGATAAAGAATAGACTGCTGAAAGCATATAAGAGATGCGGGCAGGCAGCATAGAATGAACTGGATGCTAACTTTTCCAAATGCAAAGCCACCAGCTTTACACATCTGCTGTTTTTCACTTCTGATGCCTCTTCAGCCACAAGCAAGTAATTCCTTGATGAGTAGAAATTTTTGTATCACAGAGCAATGGTAATTTGCAACGCACAAAGCACTGTAGCTTCCTGGAAATCAACATGTGGAGTGTAAAGGCTGCTTTAAATTGACCTCTATATTAACCACCTTAAGTACAAAATTATAGGACTCAGGGATCCGTGGAAGTGCCAGGACTGCCATATTGGAATTAATTTTTGTAGTTGGTCTAAGCTGCCTTTGAGCGTAGCCACGCTGCTTGTGGCCACAACTTACACTCAGATCTGAACTCTTTGGAGCTGGTGCTGTTGGAAAGAAGATTTTTGGTTTATCGGTTCCGATTGTATACTAAAATAACTAAACCCAAAAATGTTCTAGAATAGTTTGTGAGTTTTCATCCTCTTTTCCCCCCAGATCTTCTATGCTTAGTTTGTACCATTTGCTTGCATTTTTAAGTTCTTTATAACTATTATTTGAGTTTTCCTAGTTAACATAAGATTGATAGGCAACATTACAAGCCAGCCTATTTGTGTGTGGTGGAAAAGTGTCTAAAATCAGATTATCATTTAAATACTCTTTTCCCAGTCCTTTCCTACACTCTGGAAAAAGCCTGACAAGACAAAACCTCCTCTTCCTGTCGTTGTAGTATACACTTCCAGTAGCCAGCTTCTTGTTTCTTTACTCATCTGCACAGATAGTCAATCCAGTTTCTGACCAAGTCCGTAGTGAATGGATTATTTATAACTGCTTATGAATGCTCATGGGTAAAAAAGGAAATTCTCAGCTTGCTGCTTCTAGGAATGAGCTGGAAAATTGACTGTAATCACCTTTTTTCCTAACAGTCAGTTTTAGAATTGTAAAAAATGTTATATTGTTGTTTTACTTCCTTTCTTTTCACGCTATCGCAAAACTCACAATAACAAAGAGATCTCAAGATGAGACAATTCATATGCTTAAGACATTCTAAGCAGGGGTCAACTTTCCTCCATCTGCTTAAATTCTATTTCAGTTATGTATATCACCTCAGTGTACAAACCGCTGCTGTCCTGCAGGTGGTTTTGTCATTTGTGATGCAAACCAGTCTCTTTTTAATCTCTCTAGCAGCACTAGAACAACAGATGATGGTGTCCTGTTGTAGAAATCCATATGTGGGAAACTTCTGAAATAGATTGTTACTGGACTAGATTGTGGTGTGCAGTTTTCTATCAATCACCCTCTCTGGAGGGGTGTGGGGCTGTAAAGCAACAGTTGAAATGACTAATGGACTTCAGCAGGAAGCAACTGAAAGCATCCAAATGGATTTCCTGCCTTGGGTCCAGGCGTGAGGCCGACTTACTCACGCACAGAGTAATAGCAGGTGGTATCCACGGATGAGCATGTTTAAAATAAAGCATTCACAGGTGGGTGAATTTGAGGAAAAGTCACAAACGTTGTTTGATGGCTGAAAAAAATAACGGAAAAAATGTCTGCAGCTAGCTAATTTCTAGCTTTAGATCTTAATGTGTATGGGGAGAAAAAAGCCCCACCATTATGTTCCTAATTATTCTGTCACTTCTGGACTTAATTATTCTATGACTTCTGGAAGGAGTGATCACTTGAGGCATTCCAGTGAAAAAATCTGTATCCCTTGGTAATGAGCTAAACTGAATGGAACAATGTATTGTCTTTCAATCAAATTTAAAAGAGCTATTTTTAAAAAAAAACCAGCATTCTTCTGGAAAAAGCTGATTGGGAAAAATAAAAATAAACCCAAAATATCCAGTTTCCTGTGTTTCTGTTAAACTCTTGCTTCCCATTGTCGGTTGTACTTTTAACACGCAAGTTACTTTATTATCCAGGGCACTTTGTCAACATTAAAAGTGACAGCTCAGTGTAGGATCCCGTATTCAGAAGCGTACTGGGGGTGCTTGTTCATCCCTACGGACTGTCTGGCTACAGAGAGTAGGATACGTGTGCGTGTGGATTACCATCAGTAGTACAGAAATGCAGCAAGATACAACAATGTGCCGTGTTTTGTATTGTACTTTCTTATACCTGTGGAATATCAGTCACAGAAGGAAATGGAGTAACAGGTTTATGTTATGGAATTCCTTGCTTCTTGCTTGATTACTTGTTATAATAAATTCAGAAAGAACTAGATAATTCATTATGAGGCACAACAACAAAGCATCTGAAAATCCTAGACCAAAGAACACTTTAAAATTTTTCCCTGGTCTTCTATTCCTAATTTTGGGAAATATCAGGAGGACCCCTAAATGAGCAGAAGGAAAAGAGAGTAGCTATATGTTGAGAAATATTTTTAAATAAATGACCTATGTTATAGCAGAGACATCACAAACGGACGAGAAATGAGGAAACCAACCAGTTCTCAAAAGTAAAAAGGTAAAAAACTGTTCATCCCTGTCTGTGCAGATTTGCTCCATAGCTACCCTGTGCTATTTTAAATATTAAACAAGATTGCCGTTGCTGGTTTTGCAGTGACTGCTACTGCATGTGTCAGAAATTGATACTCTGCAAAAAAATGGTTGGACTCGATGATCTCAAGGATCTTTTCCAACCTAAATGATTCTGTGTTTCTATAAATGCCACATTCGTAGCTGCGTTCTGTATTTTTGTGTAAAATGTGCAGTTTAAATCAATTAGGCTGTTTTATCCATGCCCTGAATCAAAACCAGCAGAAACTTAAAAGGTTACTAATTTGCTATTACATTATCTTGATAGGTTCAGGGTAAAGGCAGAACTTGAACCAGTTCACTGTAGCCAATGGAAGAAGAACTAAAATGCAAATAAACCTATCAAAATATCTAATTGAAATATATGAAATGTGACATGTATTATCACATGCATAGTAGATTTTCAACAGATTTCCAAGCAGAAAGGGGGCAACATGAAATAAGATTTTCAAGGGAATAAAGCATCTTTAAATGCAAAACTACAAAAAAACTGTATTTCAGGGCAGAAGGCGGATGAACTCAGCATCCCCAAACCTTGCAGGCTCACTCTGTTCACATGCAGCATCCATGCCTCTTGTCCAAAAACCGGCTCTTGGAATGATGAATTAGTTTATTAACTTTGGTTTCGGTTCACTGAACATGTTTTCCCGTGCTCCATTGGAATAGATTATATGCTTGAGATTGGATTATTTTTCCTAGTTAAAAGAAAATAAATCCAGCAGAAAAGTGCATTTAAAAATGTAATTATCCTCTTCTATGGGAAATATATTACTTTGTGAGATAGACAATTTAACATACTAATTGAATTGAAGCATTGATGGGGCCTATTTGAAAGCTTATTATGCCATTTCAAAAGGACTCTATTGAAAGAGAGATAAAGGCTTTTAGTCATGAGCAAAAAAAAATATGTTTTTCTTCAGCATCTAGGCTAGCAGTACTCTTTTGTACCTGTCATATTCACGTCTGTGTTTAGGAGGGCATTGCACAAAATATTCAGCTTAGAAGAGCGAGGCAAGGTTTTGTATGAGCAGTAACAAAAGACACATCAAGATGAATACAGCAGATATCTGGGAGGAACCCCCTGTAACTTTTTTAAGTGCTATCTCTTGAGTCTCAAGCTCTTTTATGACTTTTGACCCCAAACATCTAGCACCTGACATCACTAGATCTCTTCACAACCATGGAATTTGATGTATTTGTAGAGTTTGTAAGTGGAGATCAACATGAATCTCTGTCACCTAACGAGACTACTGTAAAGTTCAAATTTTGGCTCTTTGTGGAAGCTCCTAGATTGTTGTAACCATCAAATATATCATCTCTTAGTAGAAGAGTTTTGAATTTCCAATAATTATTATATTATCTTAACAAGAACAGTATTTAAAATAGCGTGTTAAATTTTCTTATATTATTCATATTGCCTCCTGGTTTTCAAGTGAAAAATGAGATTTAGATGTCACCTGCAAGCTAAAAGAAAGACAATAAAAGAGCAAACCACTCTAAATTTAACAAAAAATGTTATTTAGAGGGCATATATCTACTAATCTCTGACATTTAAGAAACTTTGTGTGTTGTACCTATAAAAGAACACTAAGTTTTATGGAAATTTCTTACTACCTGAAGTGCGAGTCATGGCTTATTTTTCTGGAAGTAACAGCAATTTTTGACCTGTGGAATCTCTATTATCAATAGTGTAACAGAAAAAAAAAAAAAAGTAGTATCGATGTCAGAGCTTTGGTTGGATTTAAAAGGACATAGATTTACTAGAAGCAAAAAAAAGTAGAAATTAAACAGAACAAACAGAAAATGGGAAGTGTGAGAGGGAGGGAGAAGAAATAATTCTGAATATTTTTTGCTCTGCTCTGTGATCTCCTCTATTGATTCTGTAAAATATCACTAGCAGAAGAATCATGCATAAAATTTCACAGAGAGAAGGCGGCAAACATAGATTAAATATAGATACAATGTGTAGAGGGGATTTATCATATTTTTTTTTACTTTCTGGCATAGTTAAACACATAGATAGACATCGTTTGAAATGGTTTGGAAAAATGGCTGGAGCAATGTTTCGCACAATGCAATGTTCATAATGATTTTTTTTTCTATGGAAAGGTGTATTTCACGAGATTTAGTGTAGTTGGCTTTACACAAGGGGTTCACAGACACTGACTAAAGCTATTTAACTTTCCTGTCCCTGGAAGATATCAGAGGAGTGAATTTATTTGTTATCACAAAGGAAATATTTTTACTTCTGTAGTCCTTAATGCAGATAAACCCTCTAGTTTATCGTATGAAGTGGTAATTACTTGAACCATATTTGAAGTTCTTACGCTCCTATCGCTCAGTATTTTGTTAAATGAAGTATATACATGAAGTGCTTTGCTATTCCCAGTGTGATGTGTAGGTGTGGGTATTTACAGCTATAGCACAGGCTGAGTCATGGCACCACTAAATGCTAACTTTGGCTGATCAGTCTTAGATCATGGAAGACTACAAAGCTCCCGGTCAGCAATGTTCACCTGCTTTCCCATCGCTGACTTCTCTTAACTGTAGTGCCACAATTATAAGACCTCATCTCTAGTCACTGCATCATACTCTTGAGAGCCAGATACTCTTAAGATGGACACTTATTTAATTTGTCTGATGATATACTTCCTTGATCTGGATTAAACATTTTTTACAATGTTTTTCTCATTGATTGTTGTTAGGAGAAAGACCCAACACAACAAAAGCCATTGTGCCACTTCTGCAGTTTCAAGACTTTACTTAGGAGCTTTGCATGCATTTTTCTGACCTCACCTCAGGTAATTAAAGCAACAAAGACTGTTTGTTGCTTCATTTGTGTTGTCTTATTTCAGGCAGATGCTCTGGGCATTGCAGGCACACAAAGTATGGTATGTAGAACGTACCACTTCTTACTTCCATTTGACTGGGAAAAATGAAATTTCTGGTAGATAAAAAGGGCTACTGCTTATGGACTAGATCTACGTTCACCTACCATTGTCATTATATCCAAGACAGACTAACCTAAGAAATCAAAATGCAAGACTCTCTTCACAGTACTGAAATGCTGGGTTCAAGGCCATTCATGACATCCAGATAAGGCAAAGATGTAAGGCAACCTGTAACTTCAATGTCACCTCTCAGTGGTTTATTTCTACTGAATGCCATTCTTCATTTCCTTCAGTATTGCAACTCCTGGGATAAGTGGATGGTACACAAGAAAAATTAAGTCATTGTTTTTCTGGTTTAGAAATTTTAACTACTGAAATGAGAAGCATAGACTGTCAGAGACCCGTGGTTTCGGTGTGTGCTCACATAGACCCTTCTTCTTCCTGCTAGTCTTTATCTGTTCTTCCCTATCGCTCTTAAAATCCCCTTTTCATGCTGTCCCACCCCAAAACATGACTTGACATTGAAGGAATATCCTCATCGTGTTGCATTATTCAAGAGCAGAGCGGCACGACGCATATTTGTAACATACATCTCTTCAACCAAAGAAGGGCACTTCTGTCACACGTTCACAGCTCACAGAACCCAAATGATTCCCGTTGTAGCCAAACTACATAGTGCGCATCTTCTTGCCCATCAGCAAGATAGATCAAATTCAATTGTAAGATAAACTCGTGTGTAGAAAATCGATGGAGAAATACAATCTTTGTACCATCTCTGTAAATCCAAGATGTATATGCATATTTTCTGAATCCAAAAGCCTTCACAAAGAATTCCCAGCCTGCTAACATTTCTTCCTGTGAGAAGGTGCGTAGTCTCTACGTACATTTTGGATGCAGAGGTAGGGGCTCAGACAGATGAAAAAAAGATGATTTTCCTACCCATTTCTTTATGTGGCTATGCTAGACCAGGTATAAATTTTTCCCTCACAAAAAGTTTAGTCTTCTGTGTTTCAGTTTTCAGGAGGTCTCTAGATCTTCCATATAAACAAGGACTAAATACTTATATGAAGGCTTGCATTAAAAGAAAAAAAAACAAACCTGCATCCAAACAGCTGAAACGGGCACAGAAGTATAGCTGTAGAACACTGCATCCTGTGATGCAGCTGCCAAAGGAGAACCCTCAGGATCTAATGCTTGACTTCTTGACCAGTTCTGTACAAAGAGGGGACATCCTGACAGCACCAGTGGCTCATATAACTCCATCAGGGTGAATGACTGTTGCCCCCACTCGATGACGCTGTTTGCAAGTGCTGGTTTCAGTTCTGAACCAAGTTGCAGTCAGATGGAGCTTATTCATTTGCTAGGCTTGAATGGTTCAAGATTGTAATCCCAGCTCTGATAAAAGTGATGTTAAGTGAGATCAGGATCAAACCACTGTATACAAGCTAAAGATAGACAACACAGGTAAAAGGTGGAGAGAAAAAAAGAAAAAAAGAAACTCAAGAAGATACGATAACTTTAGATATTGGGGATTCAGGAATATACATTTCCCCTTTTGTTTGATAGCTCTGTCAAATCTGATTAGTTTAATGATTATTTAGCATAATCTCAATGGTTTTAATGAGCTGATTTGGCATTTGTACAGGTGCCCCATGTATTTCCAAGATCTATCAATTCCAATTGCCCTTGCATAGTGGACCCGACATAAACTCTTCCCGGCTTCAAATCAGACTTGGCAGCTGCGACACGCACACCAGATTTCTAGCCCTTCTGGGGGGCAAGGGGAGCTATGAAACCCTAATCGCTGCACTCGGAGACATCCCAGCCCTGCCAACAGGGAAAGCCAAAAGCTTACTTCAGCCAAAAGCTTCTCATTGTCAGCCAGCTGTCTTCACATAGTTTATCTTCGTATATTGTTAAGCTGGCTAAAATAAGTAACAATAAGTTACATAAGCTTCCACTTTATCTGTGGAACCTGAAGGTAAAGAATTTGATCATCACGTTTCACGATCCCTATCTAGAAGGTGATAAATTCCTCCTTTTTTTTTTCCAAAATAGGCTTTTAAGGCTGCCCAGAACCAGCAGATGAATCCAGTGTAGCAAACAGAAGGAAATTGTCGGTCTGAACTGTTGGGTCCTAAGGACTAGGCTTGCGTGACAGGCTTTATTACCCTCATTACACTGGTGCTTCTCTCCCTTTCCCCAGCACAGGAAGTAAATTAGGGGGAGGAATGAATGTTTTGTGTGGGAACAAAATGTAAAATGAGAAAAGAGCATCGCATAAAAACTCCAAGGACTCAGTTGCCATCAGTGTTGTATTCTCCTCCTCTTTTGAGCATTTGAAAGTATTAGCTAGAAAACATTTATAAATCATTTTATCAACTATTTCTAAGGAAGTAGGAAAAAGGACAAAAGTTATAAAATACTGTATTAGTGTCTGTGTCTGTTCTGCATTTTGTAAGACTTCAAGGAGGTTGAGTTAAAAATGGAGTCTTTTATTTCCTTCCCTCAGAACAATGGAAACATCTTTTGCCATTCTAGTAAAACTGGATGAGATTAAAAAGAAAATAAAGAAAAAAATCCACTTTCTTGACTGCTCAGGTCTATCTGGAGAGTTAGTTTTCATTACATAAGACAGGGGAAAAAAAATAGAAATATTATAGTTCACACTGTTCCCTTTTTTTTTTCTTTTCTATGAATAACATGCATGTTGCAAGGCACAAGAAAAGTGAAAAGCAGTAGTTTAGATTTCCTTATATGCTCTGATGGCATTTTGAAACAAACCTTACAGTTTGTTCTTCTTACATCCTCCTCAAACAAATCTTTATTAATTCTCTGTTTAAAATAGAACGCATTGTGTGTCCTCATAATGGGCCATATCCTGCTATCAATATTTTAACAGATCCCCCATGGACTGTAATGTGGAGTCTGCTAAAAAATTGATGGCAGCATTATGTTCAACTGCAAGTGTATTTATAATTAAATTATTTTTCTTTGTATTCATTCAAATTTCTGTTCATGACAAACAAAAGTGCCTTGGTTAAGCTAATTAACTGTGAACACATTGTGTTTTGTTTATTTTGGTAATGTTTGCTCCAGTCTGAAAGCCTGTCAAGAATGTTCATGCTTTCCTGCTATGGATTAACACACAAACGTTCAGCAGCTTAGTACAGATTCAGAAGATGTTGCAAAAGTCATTTGCCATAATTATAGGAAGCAATTGTAATAGGAAATTTTAATGTATGTACAAGTCGAGCCTTGTTGAATAAAGCTGTATAATAGAGAGGAAGGAAAGCTAGAAATTGCAGAACAGTAAATCTGTGATAAAAACTAATATAGAATTTATGAAAAAATCCTATTTTTAGCCTTCTGACTTTCATCAGGATCAAAGAGCTAGGGAAAACAGTCCGTGAAATTTCAGCAAATTCCTATGAAATCTCCACTCAAGAGCTATCTGCTTTAGAAAAATTCTCCTTGCTGTTTAAAACTGAGCAAACAGATTTATTGCGAAAAATACAGTGAGCAGTTTATTTAATGGGGAAGACTTTCCAGTGTAAGAGAAGATTGGGGTAAATTTCTGGCTTGTATTACATTGGAATAAGATTTTAGCTACTATTTTCCTTTATCGATGACCTTAAATTCTTATTTCTGATTATTTCCTACCACTGAACATGTTGTTAGCTGGATTTGAGCCTGTTCTGTCTTTCTCTTCTGTTTTCTTTGTTTCTTGTGGTAGTTTTTTGAGGTCTTCTTTCCTTCACTCTCTTTAGTGTTCTGTAGTTTCTTTTCCCATGCTTGAGCACTTCAAAACCTTTTAATGTACTGATTTTCAGACAACATTTAGAAGATAAGATATGACTTGATAACTATCAATGCGTAACATGATCAAAAGCTTTGTGAATATAATCTCTGGAATTATTTTTTTTTTGTGCATGATGTATGCTAAATATAATTGAGGCTTCTAGCCTTTCACACTTCAGAAATATATATGTAAGTCTGTTTCCAAATGTTGGGGTTTTTTTTTCTCAAGTGCTCAGAAACCGTATATCATTATTGTAGGTGTATATACCTATATATAGGCTTTAGATATGCATTTTTTTCAAAACATCTAATTTTGAACAGCAAGATTATTATGTCTCTGAGACAAGTGGTTTTTTTTTTTCAGTCCATAATAGAAAGCAGGATAAGCCAACAGCAAAACTGAAGAACAGAAAGAACATATTGCTTCGCTCTTCAGCGGTCTTTTAGGGAACATGGGAAGCATTGGGCTAGGCTCTCTGAAATGCTGAGTACCTCTCACACAAACATTCGAGAGATTGGAGGGTTCTGAGCATCTTGACTTTAAACAGAAAATCTCTTCTTACTGGCAAATTTTCTGACAGGACTGGAAAATAGCAGGTTAGGAATGACAATAATTGTAATGAAAATGGAAAACAGCTCCGTCACAGCTTCCCGTCTGTACCATATTAAAGCTGAGATTTTATATCTCTTCTTGGATTCCTCAGGAGGACACACAAAGGATTCCTTGTTATGCTGCAGTGCATACAAGTCATTGCTCAGTAAATATCGCTGGAAGGATCTGTTGCAGTGACAACATCGAGTTTCAATGTTGATCATCCATAGTGTGACTCAGTCTACGTCCACAGATCCATCCAGGTGTTTTGCAGAGGTACTTCCTGCCAAAATCAGACATTACCTTTATATGGCAACTACCTTATTAATTTATGATAGAACAGGAGCCTGAAATTTACTTTTCAGCAGTAACTCAAAATAAACATGCAAGATTAGGAACTGTTTCCCTTGTGTTGTACAGTGCTACAGGATCCATATAGCCAAAGTCAGCTGCTTCATAAATTCTTTGATCTTGCAAACTGGCGAAGATACTCGGGAGTTTAAATAGTTCTCTTATTTATGTGTAAATTTATGAATGTGTGTATGTGTGTTTATATACAGAAAATCATCCAATCTGTTTATCCCAGGTTATAAATGAACCCTCTTTCTGCAAATTAAAAGAATCCAGTATCGCATAGTAGAGGAAAGCTCCTACTCCTTACAACTGCACAAACAAGATATCAGTTGCTCAAAATGGACAGAATGAAGAAAGGATAATCTTTCTCTGTTCCGTGCCTTGGCTCATGAGAAGTGCTGCAGTGTCAGTGATGCACTCTTGCCGTGTATTTTTGGGCCACCGGCATGAAACATGCATCTCAGAAGGTTATAAAAATATTTGCAACAACGTCTTTTCTCTTGAGTCTCTGTCTTTACACAGTTCTTTCAGTCTGCTAGTTGGTGTAAACTTTCAATGTGAGAAAACACCTTGAAAGATCTAAAAAACCCACTATATACAAACCTAAATTTCTACAACACAGTACAAGTGGACATGCCCGGTCTGGTTTGCTTACAGTTGCTTTCAGCACATACACTGTACGCTGATATGTCTCACTGATAAGAAGCAGGATAATGATAATCAGAAGATGCAGGATTTTTTAGCATAATCAGAGCCTTGAATTTAGCATTGTGCCCTTTGTACTTAAGGATTAACTTGGTGTTTACGCTGTGACATAATATTAATAGATCAGAAAGCTTAATTACACTTTCAAGGCAGATGCACCCGTGTCTGTTGTTGTTGAGATGCAGATTTTGTACCTGTGCAAACACTGTACTAAAATATAAAATAGATACAGGATGATCTTTGATACTATTTAGGAACACTATGCATTTCATATAAGCTCTTAGATTTCCTAGTTTTAATAAAGGCACTAAGCTTCTGTAAAAAAGCTGATCTTAATAGCTGCGTGATGATAAGCCTTACTTCAATATCATTTATATGAACCATAATTATAGTTAAAGCTGAATCCCAACACCTCTCAACATAAAATCAACCAATAAGCGTATATTAAAGTATTAAACCTCTATTACCTGCCAACCCCCTATGACTACTCCAGGAAAGCTGTAGGAAAAGGATTATAAAATAACTTATAATATTCCTTTTGTATTATGTGGTAGAGCACGGAAGCTTTAGAGCTCAGGTGAAATGTTGAGTTGTCTTTGGCTTGAGGAAAGCCAAGGGAACCGGTACAGGCAGCCATATCCTACACTTCTCCGATGCCATCATGGAGAGGCCATGCAGAGTTAGAAGAAGACACAAATAAAGCCGCCAAGATTCAGGGATTTACCACCTCACCTGTGGTAAAGGTCCTCAGGTTGTTTTTTTGTTGTTATGAAACAAAATTACATGCTCCAGATATGGGTAAAGTAGAAAAAATTCTAATAACCGGTCTTGAAATGGTTATAAGAAAGCTAACACCTGTGTTTTCTAGCACATAATGTTAACTTTTCAATAGCAGCAGGTATTTATCATTTTTAACGCTCCACTCTAGGAAATACTGTGGATTTTAACAGGACAGGACTTTTTTTTTTTTCCTTTAAGACTCTGATGCATATTTTTTATATTAATCATGTCTTTCTTAAAAATGAATCCACCGAGTCAAAGACTTACATTCACCTCATCATCTCTTGCTCTAAACTTAGTATTCAAACAACACAGCAAAGCCACCTTTCTTCTGAACTCAGTGGGATGTGAAATGCCAGTTTAGCAAGAAAACACCACTTCCCCATGTAGAAACAGACTACCAAAAATGTCAGGATTAATTATAAAGTGGACTATCAGAAGTACTATCTGCACTGAAAAAAAAACAACACATAGCAAATGGATTTCAAAATGGAAGTAAGATGCATTTTTTTTAATACATTGAAGTGATGAGTTCATTTCTGTGTCATGAACCCAAACTCTGCCATCTGGTAGGAGAAGGAAGCTCTTCAGGTTCTAGTCACAGTGAATACAGTTGGCTCAGCTGAAGACTACGTCTCTACTGCACATTCCAGTGCAATGTAGAATTGCCAGAGTTATGGACCAATGGAGGAACTTGAACACTGGGAGTAATAAAATCAAGTTAGTGAAGGTTTCTGCGTGGATTAATATATACTGCTTTTCATCATAGGATTTCTGCATCGAAATGCTAATTGGATTAGCTTCAATGGGAATGTTGCTATATTATTTCTGGGATCCAGTCTTGTGCCAGCATGACTGTGTAAAACAGCTGGGATATCCTGAAACAGATTTTGTAGGTGCAATTAATATAGATCATTATCTTGAAAATGAGCGACTCCAGTTATGTCAGAGTCAATTTAGCCCTACGCTGGTAATCTCAAGAAGTCTGTTGCTTGTCACAGGCCCAGACTGAGGATGTTGCAGAAGAATTGTCAAGGCAACATCTCATGGGAATCATTAACATTTGCTACTCATAAAAAAAAAGTGTGGAAAACATGCTCAGGAAGTTAAAAAATGGTTCTAAACTAGGGGAGCAACTTTTATTTTACCAATCCACTCTTGTGCTTACAAAGACAATGACAAACTGGAGTGAGCCCAGTGGAAAACTACCAGAATGTGTGGCCGTTTGGAGCACACAATATATGCGAAGCCGAAAGACCTAGATTTGTTTAGTCTGGAGAAGAGGAGGCTCAGGAGAGTCTCATTGGAGACTTTACTATTTCGTGGAAGTCTATAGAGAAGATGGAGCCAGAATCTTCACAGTGTGCACAGCAAAAGGCGGCAAGATAACAGACACAAACTGCATCAAGGGAAATTCTGACTAAGGAAAAGATCTTCACAGTGAGGGTGGTCAAACACTTCAGCAGGTGGTCCAGAGATGCTGCAAAGTCTCCGTCTTCGGAGATATTGAACACTCAAGTGAGCAGGGGGCTGGACTAGGTAACCACCAGGCGTCCCTTGAAACTGAAAGTTTTCTGTATTTCTGTGATTTTTAATGGACTGTGAAGTTTCCTCTTGCCCTGAGATGTACATACTCGTGCCTATGCATCTAAACTCTCTTACCCTCAGAAGGTGATCACATGCAGATTGATCACTGGGAACAGTCCTTGGCCCGTGCTGTCAACTAAATTGTTTGAGAAAAGGTTAGCTGGAGCAGTTCAAATCACACCAGGGAGTTCGGTAACGTTTCAAACTATGGAAGTTGATCAGCACTTGGTCAACTCTGTGGTCTGATTGTCCTCTTTAGCTATGGGCTTATGTATAATCATTAATGAGGTAAATAATGTAGTTTCTAATCATATGTGATCATCTAAGTGAATTCATCCCATCTGTATAGGTTTTATATATAGAACATTTAAACAGTTGCTATAGAGTCTCAATTCCATTAACAGGCTTTCTGCTATCAGAATGTAAACATGAATTAGTAAAGTGCCTGTAAATATAATTAATTCCTATCTAGCTGAAAATAGCTATGTAGGTCATGGATGTTTAGAATTCTCATTCAAAAAAAAAAAAAAAATTGATACACAAACATGTGATTTTGTAGTTTTCCTAAGGCTGACCTGATTTGAAAAAAGTATTGTCTAAACAGAAAGTGTGGTGATTCATTTTGGTTGAAATACAAAGGCCTTTGGTACAAAGTATTCATCCACCAACTGGCTTAAAAAGCTTCTTTCTGTTTTTAATTTGTCATAGAGCCAAATTCTGCTTTCAGACAGAAGCCTGTGGCTACCCAGCAGTCAGCAGATATGAAGTCATTGGAAGTTGTACTTAAACATAGAATGGTACAATTTGGCTCAAACTTCTTAGCACTTCTGCCTAGCCTTTTTCAACAAATTATTCCATAAACTCAACGCAAAACTTGATTCTAAATGCTTTTTGATGATTTGTGCAGCTGACTGATACTGGGCATGTAACAGTAACGAGCGGCTGAGCTCGCAGTATGATCAGTAATCATTGTTCCTTGGGATGAAAGGCCCTTTGGGCACAGCTTTGCAAAGCACATGGTATTATGGTTTCCATTCTGCCAACTTGGTCAACATGTACTTGATATTAAACATCTGAGTCAGCTCACAGAAATAATGAGGCTGCTCTTGTAGTCAAAGATAAACAGACACAAAAATGCTTCTCTGGGCGCAGCACAGACCTTCCCACAGGACTGCCTTTCTATTTGACGTGCTTACGCCCAAGCAGCAGCTTGGCAGCTCCTCCAGTAAACTACGGGGATACTCTTATCAGAATGGCTGACACCAGCTCGGGAAATAGGGGTTAGAGCACCTGTCAAGAATTTCTATTGCCTTTTGCTAAGTAAATTAAAAAGGTGATAACCACAATTGATACTGATGTACAGGCGTAATCAATTGTCTGCCTTGTAGACTCAGACAGCAATGGTCAGGTCAGAGGGCATCTCCCGTAGGTTAATAGCTGGCTGAGAGTCCAAGCCCATTTACAGTTATAATGAGAAGGATAAAGTTGTTTGATTTTCTTAGTGCTGCAGCTGCAGTGCTAGAAAATAGAAGCTGTGTGGTTGAATTCTCTCTCCCAGCTGAAGAGTGAAGACTGCTGTTCGGTGAGGAGGCAGTCAGATCCCTCCTTCAGATAGACAGATAGAAACCCCACGATTTTTGGAGCTTTTTCAGCGCTGCAAGTTGTCTTTCCCCTCTTTTGCCTTTTATTTAGGAGGTGCACAACTTTGCATCAGACCCAACAGAGTACTTAGGATAAAATAACATGAGATTTTTCACTTTGTCATATTAGTTGCTGTTTTTCTTGCAAGCTTGAAACACGCACCGCATCATTACTTTTCATCGGAGTAGTTTATTTTATAAACCAACCGCAGCTTCACCTACAATGACACTCAAAAGCCTGATTTTTTCATTAGGGGTTTCCAGCTGGCAGTGAGAAGATTTAGAACATTTTATTGATTTGTTTTGAAATCCATGTAGCTGATGATAAATAGATTTGGGGAGTCGCTGCGGTGCAGGGTGCCTCTCTGTCCTCTTCTGCAGGGGCTGCCTGGGTGTCCTACGGTAAAGGTTAGGTTGTTGGGCTTACTCCTCCTTTAACATGTGACCAGCAGATTGGCCAAGGCAGACTTCCTGAGGGTACATTAGAAATACATTTTCAGAGTTAAAGAGCATAACGATGAATTAGCATATTCACTGCTGACGAGGTTGCTGACTGAAAATTAGCAGGTCACAGACACTTATTGCTAACTCTAGCATCCATTAAGAAAACACTTGATCTTCCTCTCTCTCTTTCTCTCTCTCTCTCTCTCTGTCATTTCAGGGTACACTGTGGGAAAGAGAAGTTCCAATTGAAATTCAAGCCAAATAAAACAGAGGAGAAAAATGTTTTCTGTGAACTGAAAAACTGGGTTACAAGTTTGCGTAGATGGAGAGGTCTCCAAAGGGTCAAGCTTTTGAAATTCTTCATACTGTTTGACAAATATCTAAAAATACTAGTGAACTTAAGACTTCCATATTTTTTAATTATTTTTTTTTGGTAACTGTGTCAGGCCTGCTACAGTGTAACGCATTTGCCACTGATTACAATAAAGAATGTGTCCATAATATGATTTATTCGCAAAGAAAACCAAACAACACCTTAAGTCATTTGGTTAAGAAATTAGTGTACATATTAATTTCTATGTAATATATATATATATATATTGAACATTTTAATATCCTCGAGCACATTCCTGTGCCCACAGCAGATGCTGCTGACAGAACTTGAGCACAGCTATGGAATATTGCCCTGTTTAGCTGGAATGCACACACTAAGGGGTCTGAGGCAAGCTAACGTACTTCATAGATCTGTAGAAAATTCGATGGAGATTACAAAAACCCTGTGAGAGAAACACTATAGCACATTAGTGAGAACGTGACATATCAAATGATCTACACTCAGAACATTTTTCCTGTGATTTGCAGCCTTTAATTACATGGAGTAATTGCATAGCAGGCTTCAGGGATAGAAAAATGAAAAAAAAAAAGATAATTACTGGCAGATCTTCTAGTAATATTGCTAATGGACAATGTGCATAAGCATTAAGAAATAGGACTTCTGTGATTAATGTAATTTGCGTATATACTAAATGTAAACAAGAAAACACAGCTGGGCAAGGAATTCAGAATCTGCTAGTATCCATTTATGGTTGCAAGGGCAAGGCTTGGGGCTCGTTCTCGATTTCCTATCATGATATGGCTTGTGTCAGAAGACCCCTGGTATAGTAACTCATTGATCTTTATTTACACTGACAGCAATGACTGACCTTAAGATCTTCTTCAGATCTATACTTGGTGGTCTTTAATGTTGTCATGACTTCTCCTCAGTGTTCCTGGAAAACCAGCTTCGTTTCTGGTACCAGGTCAACAACGTTCTTTTTTTGCCAAGTTTTTAGAATTTTTGTGTAAGAGTTTACTTGAGTGTAGGAAGTTTTCAGGCATTAATGTAAAAATTCAACCCTCTTGACCTGCAGTACTTCCCTACCCCTTCTCTTGACTGTTGTTAAGCAGATGCAACTCAGAAAGAGGGAGGAGTCACCCACAGGCTGGTAACTGAAAGATTCTTAACATAAGGGAGAAATGTAAAATACATTTGCCTAAGAATGTTTGCATACATTCCTCCTCAGTCAGGTACATAAACCATGTAACTTAAAATCGTTTAAAATCCTGTTAAAAGTAGCGCTTCTGAAGAAAACTCAGAGAGCGTAGTATTGAAATTGTGCTCAGAAGGATTGCTTTTTCCGTATTTTTTTAATTTTTCATCAAGGATATCAAAACAATGCATTTCTTTTCAGGTTGCTTGACTTAAATTGGTATGCTGCGTTTCATTTGACCGTCTGTGGACATTTAACTTTCTGTCATTTCAGTGCTTTCGGGGAGGAGGGGGGAGGTCTTCAGTGGTGCTCACAGATACTGTACTTTGGAGGGCAGGGTTTTACTTTTTTCCCTCTACACTGACAATTTTGGTTGAATTATGTCTGTCTCCCGTAAACCTGAGGCAGATTATGTTCTGCCTGAGCATCAGAGTTCACAGGAGAGTCAGCACAGCTGACTCTGAACCCTAGGAAGAGACCAGGCTTTGACTTTAGTACACCTTGGCTGCTCACGGGGCTGTGGCTGAGTTCGTTCTAACCATCTCAGGTACTGACAAAACGTGGCTATGGCAGCAAGTAACTCAGTGCATGTTGACACCATCTGACAAATTCAGTAAATACCTGGGAGGCGAGTACACAAGTTCTCTGTTGCCATGACTACGCGCACTGCCATCTTCTAAAACCAGTGTCATTATTTTGGTCCTTTGTTAATGTCTGCAGCGGAACAAACCTGAAAATAATAACGAAAAGTCAATTTCGTTTCACGTGCTGCTTGTACTCTGGATTAGGAGAAGTCAGGAAAGTATCATTTGCCTTAAAAAAGAAAAATTACCACGCGAGGCAGAAAAATGCCAGTTGATTTCCACTTTTGCATAAATTGTATAAGTGATTTATTCAAGATTTGCAAACATTTTATCTTGAGTACAGCTAGCTTTTTTGCTTGCAGTATTCAAACATGACATGATTATATATAATAGGAGTAGCATTTAACCCACATAAAAATAATCACAATCTGACAAAGTGCTAAGTAAACTTTCTTTGACAGACCAAGTGAGACTATCCAGCAGCTTTCTTGTTTAGCATGGCATTTTAAAGAAAGAATTTACTGATGTTTGTGTAGTAACATGTAGTCAGAGAGTGACATAAGGCCTTGCTGATGACATAAGATGAGAAAATATAAAATTATGCAACTGATTATAAAAATGTGGTAGAGGAACTGCCTTTTCAGTTATTCCTAAAGTGTCAGGTTTTAACAGTTCTTACAGACATGGCTAAAAAGCAACTATGGGAATATAAAAACTTATTACTTTTACTAGACAGCTGTTATCATTGGTTTGCATATTTTGTAGTTAATTGATTATTATATCCCAAAACTTGAATACTAGCTAAAAGAGCAAGAATCTATGACCAGGACACAGAGACAAAGGGTCCAGTGCAATGGTGCTGCTTTGCCTTCCTGGAAGGCACTCCTTCTTCTACAGCAACCATACGCTGCGACATAAAGTATACATTATTACCTAGTTTTACCTTTTTAAATATTAGCAATAGCCTAAGAAATGGAATTGTTATAATTTAGAAGAAAAAATAGGAACTTTTGAAAGCAAAAAAGCTTAAATCTTTTCTGGAGCTGATCTGTAACATGCCTCATTTGCTGATTTTGTGATTATCCATCTCTTAAAGTATCAAGACTCAATTATATGAAGAACATTAAATTCCATAAATTCCTGAGAAACTGTGTTTTCAGGAGGTCATCAGTATCAGTACAAGACCTGAAGATAAAACAAAGTATCGGATGTGTCATCAATTTGGTGAGCTATTTAGGTAAATCCAGAGACATCATATCACCAGCGAAACTCAAGCCTGGTGGTCTCACTGGAGGATATCGGATATTTATATAACTCTTGTCAATCTTCGTGGAAATTCCAATGGACAGCATTGTGAATTTTTTTCCTGATTCTTGCTAGAAATTCAATTTTTTCAAGCCGAGCTGCTGTTTCCTAGGTCTATTTTCTTTCCATAGAAATGAGCTTAGGTCAGCCAAAACTAACTAGTAACCAGCCGAGTAATTCCACGAGTCTCCTGGTATGTGAAATACACAACGAAATATATTTCTTTTAACAAAACAGGAATAGGTGACTAATATTGTTCATCAAAAGCAGGTACTTCTTTTAGGTAAATTTGGTTCAGGAATGAAACCCAATTTATTTATCTGACTTGAACCATTAAAACCTTTATACGACACCTACTTAGCCTCAACCAAAACTTAACTACAGATGTGCTGTTGTCCTGCTACAAGCATTTGCTATTCCGAGGAACAAATCTAAAGATTCTATATTACATTAAACCAGTAATGTAAATGAAGCATCTTAACAAGACCCAAATTTAACTACTTAACCTCTATGCAAATCTCTGTGTCTAATGCTTTTTATTGTTTGGTGCTAGGACTTCATGATAACTTTTGACCATGTACGTGTAAATTCACATAGTTTTGTATTAGGAGGCGAACATATCGAATGAATTATTATTTCAACAGCAAAAAAAAAAAACCCATTTTGTTATAGATGGAGTAAAATACATGCTTATATATAAAAAGTTTATCCCTATGATTCAGTGGAGCATATAAGAAAAATATCTGCAATCTATTTGAAGGATACCGGCTCGTTAACAGAATCCAATAGGTAAAGGAAAATATTCTTTAATAAAACAGCACAGAGCACCCGTAATTTATACTTCCATTTTCTCTGACATACTTCTTTATTATTTCATAACTTTTACTTTATCATGCAAAGAACTTAAAAAGTCAGGGTAATATGCAATGAAGAAAACACCCCAATACCAATTAAATAATTACATAATAAGACAAATGTATTTCCTCTGCTGATTTCACATCTAAGTCTAGCACTAAAAGTTGAATTTCCTACCCTATCCATAGCATAGAGCATTTCAATACGATCAGTTTCAGTAAAAAATTTGGCTCGAGGAGTCAGGTTTTGTTCTGACATTGACAGAGCTGCACGGTGGATATGTCACTGTAAAAGCTGCCTCCAAAAAGTTCCAAGTGTCATTTAGGGAATTTAAAATAACTGTAGTTGAATCAAAGAAGAGCTTTGATGGCAGCTATTATGACAAGTTATTTAAGTGAAAAAATTACTGGTGAGAACTGAGGAAAGGTTCTCACGATAATTAGATGTAATAATAGAAGTAGCTGGCAGAACAACATAGCATTTTAATTTCCCTACAGTTATTTTTAGATTTAACTCCTCCCCTCCCCCCCAACCCAGCAGATAATAGTCAGATTCAAAAGCAAATAGCATGCTTCTTCAGAGGCAAGAATATAAAATTGCCTGATTTACATTTACAGTTTGTAAGACTGCTTCATTCCCGGAGCGTTGTTTAAAGCACTTGGTCAGGGATAGTGAGACTAAATCCGGCCCCCCGGCAGTGCCTGTCAGTTGGTTCATGTAAGACTGACATCGTCTGCTCCTATGTAAATAAGCTCCCTGTGAACAAGGATCAAATATGAGACTTCCAGTTATTAATTGAATATATCTGGAAATATGAATCCTGTGAGTATTTACTAGTTAAAATGTAATGTTTTCAGTCAAGCAAAACTGTTAGTCAGAGGCATCAAATTCACTTTTAATGTGTAAATTAATAGTAAATTAATCAAATCCTGGATGACTCTATCAGACAGCAAAGCTTCCATAATCGCACCCAGGCATACAAGCAGTGAGTAACAGCCCCCAGTGAAAAAAAAGACAGGCACATAATAAATTAAAATGGTGATAAGAACATAAAATATTACCAGTCTGTGTGGAAACAAATGAAGCAGATTTAACCCATACTACCATTTGTCTTCCTTTGGTTCAGGCACAAGATATGATTTTTATTTCCAGAGGAAGAAGTTGAGGTTCAATCTACAAATAAACAGTGAAATCCATTTGGTAGCTCTGGGATTGTTTGGTACAGGGTGGAACAGTTTGTCCTCCTTCTGTCTGAGGTTGTCGGGAACTGTCAGAATTACACCGATCGTATTCCAGAGGACAAGCCTTGGAAATGGGAATATACCTAGTACTGCTTCCATTGCCTGGGCAAACATCCTTACTGAAGTTCATAGCAGAAGGTTTATCAGGCTGTCTATCTATCTGTGACATTTCTCTGTCAGAGGATCAAAGGATTATACTCAATAAAATTGTGAGTGACATCTATTTTCATATCTATATTTTAGAATATGTAGCAATGCATGCCAGGATTTCTCAGTGTTCGTTTTTTGTTTTGACATCAGCCAGAAAAAGTGGTTGTCTTACACCATCATATGACAAACAACAAGGATATTGCATGGCCACGGTGGAAAGTACACTGCTAAACTAGAAGTTCATAACTGTACTTTTGTAATGATGATAAACTATAGCACTTTTTCAGTGTCCCTATTTTTACTTTGATGCCAGAATGCCAGAGTTACAAGTAAAAATAAAGTGCAAGAAGTATCTGGGATCCTTTTCCCTCTCTCTCTTTGTTTTGTTTTGTTTTTTTGTTAAAGTCATTAACATCATTCAAAGTTTAAAATATGTAATATTCTATATGGAAGAAATAGATTTTCCAGCAAGAAAGCGACAGTTCACAGATCTTGATAAAAGTCCATTGAAGACAACAGAAAGCACTCACTGCTTCTGATGGAAAGAGATCACCTGATCCAGGAAGCAGGTTCAAATCTATACGTTTTTAAAGTGCTGAGACTTCTTTTATGGTGCGTGGAGGCTGCGGGGTCTCGTCAAACTTCACTCAAAAGCGTCAGCAAGGAGTTCATGGTAGTCATCCAGGCTTGCAGCTGGCACTGTAGCTCTGCAAAAGGCCTTTCATTAAAGTTGTGGTTTACTTGGTAAATATTTGATGTGTGCCATCCTACAGGGAGCAGTTCATCATACATTTCTTGTGCTTCCTATTGGCTATAGGGCTAACTAGCCTTAACAGTTATTTTAAACATAGCTCTGCTACCCCAGTCTTGCTTAAGATTTGTCTCGCTTAAAATTTATCTTGCCAAGGATGGAAACGAGCATTCTGGAATGTAGCAGCTAACAAAGATCTGAAGCAAATCTAGGGCAGCCCAGGCATCGGATATTTTTAGTGAGTACACCACAGGGCATGTAAGAGTTAGATAATAAAAACCGGGGATAGAGGAGTTGATCTGCAGTGGAACTAAGCACATAAACTCTATTTAAATCCTTAACTGTTATTTTCAGACAACTTATGCAGTCCCTGGAGTCCACTGCACATTACTTTTGGCTTTAAGATCCGTGCAGAAACAACCATGCTCCAATAGCCCAGATCTATCTCAGTTTTTAGCCTTGTTTCCGGCCACGACTTTTATGTGTCATGTGACTGTTAATAACCCTCCTTTTCCTAGCCAAGGGGCTAGACCAGAAAGTTGACCTGGTGTCAGATCTTCCTGAAGCTGGAGGAGTTCCAACTCAAATGCTCCCCTTGGCATTAGAGCGCTATTCCCACGAGCTCTATGTTATGTTGTTCTGAGACAGCTGCTTCTTTCCTCTGGTTGAGCTGTGCCACAGGGCAGGAAGCTCCATTGGATCGGAGAGTCCCGAGAGGAAGGCTGGTTTACATTAAGCAGTTGATTAACATGGACTGTTCCGAGAGCAGGATCCAGTAACTCTGACTTCTTGAAATTTGCAAATCCCGATTTGTCTCAGTACCAAACTGACATTAACATCACTTGCAGCCGACCTTCACTGCCACAGTGTAATAGTTAGCTATTTGTCCGAGTTTGTAACATAATAGTATTTCAGGTTTGGTGTGTATCGTGCACATTAATGGGAGGAAACTTTGATCTTGTCACATAGCTGACCAGAGGAGAATTTGACTTGAAAATTTCTATAGAGATTTCAAAAAAATATTTTTTTCACCAGACCCTAATGGAGTTGCGAGTTTTTACACAAAACAAGACGTTTCTATAAACTGTTACTATCCTACAGAAAACCAGAGATGGATTAGGCAGTTCAGGAATTCTAACTTTACTGATACCATTTAAATGCATCCTTGAAACCCAAAATTTTGGTTTAAGTGAAGATGCAACATTTAAAGCCCAGAAGTGTGGTATTTTCTGGAAAAAAAAAATCTGTCATTAGCAACAATTGAGCTGTGATTCCTCAGGTTACAAGTGCTGAATGAGGATATGGAAGCGAGGGAGAAAGCTGCAGTTTGGTTTGTATTACACATGATAGACTTCTGTACTCCGAGCGTAGTATAGACACGCTTACGCAACTGTAGTTGTGTCCTGTTTCAGCAGTAAACACTCTGCTTTGGCTTGTGGACATATTGATTCACTCTGAGTCATTCCTTCTCTGTCAGAGTTGCCAACAGCGATAATTACTCTGAAAACAAGGGAAACTGGGATCAATGCTTCCACATTTGTTTTATTCTGTGCTTCCTGAGACAGGCAATCAGCTATGAGCTGGATACCAGTCCAGGTAATTTTGATGCTCACTCTGTTTCTCCTGGGGGAGGTTTGGCTACAGATACCACGACGACACTTCTAATGTTTCTGATCGGTGCTAAAACGCTTCTAAAGCAGCCCAGAGCTGCAGTAGGAGTGGGGGGCTGGAACCAGGCAACGTGCTTTTAAAATTCCTCTTAACTTGATTAGTTTATGAGTCTGGAAACCAATTAATAGTTTCTTTTTTTTTTTTCCCCTGGCACAACTCTGGTTGGAGGACTGTCCCATAGCCTCTAACAGTAAGAAAATTCCTTCTGATTTCCAGTCTGAAGTTATGCAGTGCAAGTTTTGGCCTTTTTTAATTTTCCTCTGCTGTTAACGTCATTCTCATCTAACTTCAGCAGTTCATTTCTTCCCTGGTATTACACAAAACACATCAGGCAGTATGTCTAGAAAGAGCATTCGGCTTTTGTCTTGCAAAGCGAAGTGAACCGATCTAATCTATGCTACTCAAGACATTCTCCCCCCACACTAATTCTAGCACATAGATGCTTATGGACTATGTTCTTATGTTTCAGACATACTTTTGTTACATCTCAGGCTAACTGCAGAAATCCAAAGGAAAAGTGCGGGCTCGCAGAGGAAATACTTGCTCACCTAACTGGTGAAATCGCTGAATCTCATCTGGCTAAAGCACCAACTTTTCTATTTCCTGTTGGAGAGTTGAAGGCAACTTGATCTCTTTACAGAGAGTAAATAATGTGGCAGAACAGATTGTACAGTGTTAATACGCATTTCTAAAAATATTATTTTAGATGGGTATGCTCAATATGAACTCTTGTTTCTTATTGCTGCCATTTTGGATTCCGTGGTAATGGAGAATAGGAGATAAAACACAGGAATTTTGCTAGCCCAGGTCGATTCTAAGCAACAAGACACCACCAACTGCTCTGTAAAATGGGAAACTTGGACTGGTTATCATCTTTCCTGTAACTTGCTATGAACAGCCAGAGTGTGTTGTCCTGCCAATGACATAGTGTTTTTCATGGTTTCGACTCCTCCTCAAATACTAGCAACCTAGTACATTAACAACAGGAACATTATATGGAAAAAAATAAAGAAAATAAAATTCATAGAATCTCACACTTGGAGAGTAGCACAGATAAAGATACATTAAAAAATGCTGGGCTTAGAACTCCTTTCATTTAAGTCTGGCACACAAGCCACAGGCAGTTCTTCAACTTCATGCAATAGGCTTTTGATCACTGCTATTTATTAGGGCTATTGCTATATTCTCAAATTGGCACTGTAAATAAAGCATTATTCATTGCACGGGGCATCTGAAATCTATTTTGTTCTGATGAGAAGTTGCTGCAACAAGTTAGGTTTGGGGTTTTTTGGGGAGTTTTTTGTTTGTTTTTTTTTAAATGTAAAGTCTACTCTAGTGCAAATCGTAATGCAGACTTCCCAAGTAGACATCTATATTAATTTGATAGGACATTCATTTTCCAGTTAACTGCTTTGCCAGTGTCTGGGAAGAAAGATTCCATTTTCTAACACAAAAAAATTAAAATACAAGAGATATCTTCAATGTGATCTTAGGAAGAGTCTTTATTTACATTGATCATATTATTCAGGTATCAACAGAAGTTAATCTGAAGCTTTACAAAATCCCACTGTAATTTTTTGTGTGTGTGGTAGCAGAACTTGTAGGGTGAACTCAGGAGATCAAAAGTGAGTTTATAAACACTATGGAAGTTAAAAAACTAGACTTTGTGAATGCAATTTTAATTAACACTTTCCAAACCAAATAGGTACATTACTTTTTTTTTAATAACAAGGCCATTCTGGTCTGGATTATGTATTTTTGTGGAGGGAGAGAGCAAAGAACCTCTTTCTGCAGTGGAAAGATCAGAAGGAATTGGTGGTAAGTTGATTTATTCACCTTATGCAGTGTTTTCTAGTTCTGTGGTCTGTGGTCAGGACACTACTAACAGCTCTCAGGGTTGTTAATTGCTGATAGAGTCTATCAGGTACTAATGGATTTTTACTTAGTTCAGAACAGTACTAAGAAAACAAATACCAGAGAATTGCCCCTTGTGAAGCTGTGTTTTATCATATACTATTACTGTCACTTCTGCAGTGTGGAGAAATAATCTGTTCCAGGGATCATATGATTACATTCAATAACTTGATATGTCCTAATTTCTCTTAGCCAGTAAACATTCTCAAGCTTGATGCAATTCCTACAACAGTTCCCATTAATCACTGCTACGAGTGTGCTTGTACATGAGTGTTAATCGCAGAAACTGCTCTGAAGTTTGACTTTGACAGACTTTTTCCACAGGTGAAAGTGGGGAAAGTAGCATTGGTCATATAATATATAGGAAGCCAGAGAGCTCGAGTGACTAGTAAATTGATTGTGTGTTGGGTTTAGTTCAATTCCTGAGGGAATACTTAAGTATTCTGCAAAGTTATATACCTCATGTATGAATAGACCGATACCTTATATAACAGAGCATCTTTTTGTACACAAATACAGTAAAATTGAGCCGTTGTACATTAGGAAAAAATAATAGGAAGAGAGACCATTTCCAGGTTTGCTTGAATTATATATCACCCAGTATGTATTGACATCATAGCTGTCAGAACATAGAATCATAGAATCATGGAATTGTCAGGGTTGGAAGGGACCTTGAAGATCATCAAGTTCCAACCCCCCTGCCATGGGCAGGGACACCTCCCACTAGATCAGGTTGCCCAGAGCCCCATCCAACCTGGCCTTAAAAACCTCCAGGGATGGGGCTTCCACCACCTCTCTGGGCAACCTGTTCCAGTGTCTCACCACCCTCATGGGGAAGAACTTCTTCCTAACATCCAATCTAAATCTCCCCTCCTCTAGTCTGGATCCATTCCTCCTTGTCCTATCACTACCCAACATCTTAGAAAGCCCCTCCCCAGCTTTCTTGTAGGCCCCCTTCAGATCCTGGAAGGCCACAAGAAGGTCTTCTCACAGTCTTCTCTTTTCCAGACTGAATAACCCCAACTCTCTCAGCCTGTGTATATTTCTGCCTCCAAGCTTCCCACCTAGATGAAGAACCAATTCACACATTCAGGGCAAAGAGAGGAGTAGAGATTTTAGGTAAACTAGTCCTAATAATCTAATATTAACATATATTGGTGTATTTAAAACATTACATATGATGTATTAATTTAATATGTACCTGCTTAATCAGTAAACAAGATACAAATACATGGAGCAGATGTTTGTAAATCATTGGAGAAATGGGAGATCTTTTTTTTTCGTTTTCTATTCAACATTAATCTCCTTTTCAAGATAATCTTACATGATCAGGATTGGAAAACACCATCTCCAAACATTTTGCATCTTTCAGAAGCAGACACGCAGAGATTCTCAAAAATATTTTGATACCAGACTTTTCCAGACTTCAAGGACTTTAATAGTAGGTTTGGCCTTGTGCATCTTGTCTTGTTGCTGTCTTTTTCATATAGAAACTCAGACCGGAACTCAGCCATGAAGGAGGGTCAAGGAAAGGAAAGGAGTACTAGCATAAGCCTGGTCTCACTTCACCCACAGCCTGTGCACCTTTGGGCATCCACGTGCACTCTGCAGCTGCTGCTTGGTAGAGCCCCCAGGTTTGCTCATAACTTCTGTGACACTAATGAAAAAGTGTCTTTTTTACATGTGTAGGAGACAAATACCTTTTAAAGTATGAAACAAAATACTTGTTTACAAAAAACATTTGGTTGACTTGTAGATTTTAAAATTTTCTAATGAGTTTTGAAGAGCTGTGAAAAGAGGAGGGTGGGTTGGCCTCCATTCTGCTCACTCAGTATTTTTTGTCACTTCCTGCCAACTAGATGCCCGAAGTTGCAAAAGGCTGTTATCTTTCCTGCCAGTTATGCCTTCCTAAAATTCATAACCTTAGAAACAACATATCTAACCATACCAGTCTTTAGAAAGGGAAGCAGACTGAAAAACCTACAGTGTTGACTGAAGAGCTTCTGGCATATTACAGGAAGGTCCTCTTACTCCTGTGATATGTGAGGGTCTGCTGAGGTTCTAACCCTGCCTTTCAAAGGGCAACATCCAGAGGAGAGCTCTGCAGCACCATCTCCAAGTGAACTGAGCTGTGTTCCCACAGCCCTTGGGATGGAGTGGGGTGAAATCCGGGACCCTCCTTCTAAGCAGCAGGGAGTGCTGAAGGTGATGGGAAATAAAAGCATCTTTCTGGGATACCTAGAGCCCCATGTGCTGTACAGAGGAGCCTCGGGGCCCCACCTAGCTCCAGGCTCCAGGAGAGAGGCTAGGACCCTAAGAAAGCTGCAAGCTAATGCTAAAATAAACTAGAGTATTTAAACATCAGGGTTAAATGTTCAACTTTTAAATAGCCTGTGAGACTAGTGGCAGATCCCAGTACGTTCTGTGTTTTGTGAGCTGCCAGAATCCAGCCAGCAGACCAGTCTGTTTGTAATTGGATCTTCTGTGTTTGTACACAATCAGCAAGTACTTGGTGTGATGTTGTTTTTCTTTGGGATGCAAGAGAAGTTTGTTATCATTTTTGTGAAGAGAGAAGTAACAAAGCTAATAAATGTTTACAGACAAACTTGCACCAGATAAAATAAACTGCTTTAGCATTACATCTTTCATGAGATCACTGCAACTCCTCTGTATACAAGTTCCCAGTCAGGTATTTGTAGCAAACAGAAGATTCACTGTAAAATTAATTCTTTTCACTGTTTCATATAAACATGTAATTGAGAAGTAAGAGGAAACCATTTTTGTGGTCAGGTAACCCTGTGAGACAAGTACTGTTTTATCAAAGGAAAAATTGAGAGAATATTCCATTGTTACTCCTCTGAACATATTCTGAAATGATCTCAAAAGAACCTAAATGTTAGAGAAGTTGTTGACAGCTGCCCCCAGAGCGATGTGAACCATTCAGCAAATACTCATTTTCTTTAAAATCCTAAATTGTTCTGTCTCATGCAGCCCTTGTTCAAGCTGTGGTCCAGACTACCCTTAAAAGCCTGTTATGTTTCACTTGATTTTAATTTTTTTTTATTATAACTTGTATTTTGCTGACACAAATGTCAAACTTAATCTGATTTTGAGTTTAATTCCATTATGTCAATATCCTTCTTTCAAATAGTCACTGAGTTGACAGGCTTCAATAATTTAGCAAGTAACTGAGAGAAATATTTAGGAATATGTCAATATTACTCATTGTTCCAAGTCTCTAAAAACCCCTGAGGGCAGGGTAGATCTGATTTATGTCAAGACTGAGATGAAGAGAGTTACGAGTATCACCTAAACTGATGATGTTTGTTCGAAGTAAATTACACAGTCGTTGTATTTCAAACATTCAACAACAGAATGATTTTGTTTCCATTTGGTCTGTGAAGGCAGGGTTGCTGCTGCTTCACCATAGTTCCATACCCTGTTTCCTGTGATATCTAGGCTATTCATAGGTCTAATTCTTGGAATTGTTCATTTACTGTGCAAGTGCTTTAACATTCCTGGTAGTAGTAACTGAGAATAGATTACCAATAGAGTTTTAATTACTATTATAATATGCTATTTTCCTGGCAGGATCCCTAAGCATGTCTGCCTTAGCTTTAAATCAGAAAAACATTTAAAAAAATTAGGGTACAATCTACTGTGTGTGCAACAAAAATATGAAGCATCAGCAAACACAAATTTCTTAGAGCCAGCATGTCCATTAGTCTGATCTTGTATGGCAATGTACAAAGAAGATTTGGAGTAAGTGCTGAAAATTCTATAGCAGGCTGACCATACAGAGGCAATTCAAAGACAGTTCTCTCTCTTTACCACTCCAAAACAATTCAGTTTTGGATTGTCAGTAGATCTGTCTTTGAAACAACCTTAGAGTCATGCATGTGCTCAAGGTGGATCAAAATAGGACCAAATTCAAATGCAACTAAATATGTATCTGTTCACCAAAACATCAACATGTTAAGTGGTGCCTTAGTGCTTACGTGATGCCTTAGTGCTGACATTCAGACCTATTATGCTTTCACAATTCAGAGCATTTTGGAAAACCATGAACTGATGGGTTTCTTTACTCTATGCTTGTTTTCATGCCTTTTATCTGTGCAAAGTAGTCTTAGGTTACAAGGTTAATAGGAGTCTGTGACAGCCTTAGACGCATTGCTTTCCCTGTCACTACCAGTCTATCAGATTTTGCCCTCCTCATCATGTTGGGTTTTTTTCCCGTATCAGAGCCTTTGGATGTTCAGTAGTATTCTAGGTAATACTATTGCCCCTCAATTTCAGTTAAAACACCTTTTGACATCTTTTGACAAAATCTTCTTTATCTCCCAACAGACGTACCAAGAAAGTGTAGTTTTCTTGGTCTCTGTTATCTTGGCATATGGACACTTAAAATATTTTATTGGTGGGATACTAATTCAGACCCCACATAACTTTCTTCATTGGATTTCTTTTCTTCCATATTCCATTTTCTCCTAGGAGGCTACCCATGGCCTTCAGTCTGGACAGGGACATTCACTTTGGTTTGATAAATCTGACTGATTACCAAAGAGGAGTGTGAAGTCTTCTATAGTTCCATCAAAATTACAAGACCTCAGAGGACTTCTTTTTTTCCTGGTGTACCCTACATATACATTTCAAGACTGTATCAAAAGTGACATCCTGGCAAGGCAGAGCCATTCCTTCCTTCCCCATTCTGCATGTCCTCTTTCTTGTGAGAAAGAGGTGTGCGGACTGGGAGGAGGCAACAGTGCGTGTCAGCCTGCTGCCTGTCCAGACAAATGATGGTAAAGGCCTCTGGGACTCATCACAGAGCTGACCTCCCCAGTCTAGCCCATCGATTAACCTCCCTCTTAGTAGCCTTCTTTTGAAGCATGTTGTGCTCTGCAGCAGCCACGCATCAGGGAAGCTGAAAAATTGCCAGGATCATTCTTTGATGTTAAGTCAATCAAACTCCTCTGCGGACTCACCTTCCTTTGACTTCTCTGCTTCAAAATATGCTGCCCACATATTTCAATGCTGTATGAAAGGCAGATGAAAATGTCTGCAGTCGTCTCTGAAGCTATGAACTATGGAAAGCAACCACATCAATTTAGAACTATCCAGTCTTAGGAACAGCACTACCTTTTGCCTTTCCTTTTGGTCTAGAAACCCACTATAACAAAGAGAGCTTCAATATCCTCCACTTTTTGTGCACTTCCAGTGTCGGTGCTGGGATCTAAAACTGTTGCATTTCTTCTCACACTGTTCTTTTTCTTCTGCTTATACTGAGGACTGAGGTGCTTTACTCCAAATACAGACTAGGTGCCTTGCGCTGGAAAGTCGGTTTATTCTACCCAGTATCTAAGAGCTATGCGTAACTGGAACCATGAAATGTCTTTAAAGGGTTAGTCCCTCATTTCACGTTGTATGGAAGAGTACAATCATGTAACAAAAAGCATAGAAGGTTGCCTTAGATAGAGCTTTGAAAAACCATGAAACCAATTTGCTTTTAAAATGTTTTCTTTGATTGCAAACTTACCAAGCAATAAAATTTGAGAAGTTTAAAAAACATTCTGACATAAAAAACACTTGAATCTAATCAAAATATTATTACACGCTCTTGTAGAAAATGTCTATGTAGTCTGAGATTACCTTAATTATTGTGTTTGTTTTACCAGAGATTCCCAAAGCACAGAAAAAGCCCTAGCAGCACTACAGAATGTTTCCACTCATCTGCTTTTTAGAGGTGCTGTAGTCACTGTCAACTGCCAACAGGTCCACCCAACAGAAGTAGGCTCCAGAGTCCAGGGTGTGGAAGAGTTCTTTGGAAACTTTCAGATTAGTCCAGCAGGGGAACAAGATGTTGCCTTATCCTTGAGTAGGAGCGTGGTTCCTCAGCATTCAGGGGCTGATAGTCAGGAGCACCTAACTCACCGGTGCCAGAAACTTGCTTTGTCAGCCTGGGCCACACAGTGCTTGAAGGAGCTCATGGAGCATTTGGTTGCTTCGGTGGAACACAGCCCCTCTCTCTGTGCTCCTGTGGTTGAGAATAACCATTTCACATTCAACAAGAGCAGTGGGAGAATATTCAGTCTCAAAGGTAGTATCTGGCTTTTAGATTTTGCAAGGGCTACATATTAGGGGAGAGAGGGAAATAAGTTTGACAGGAGCTACAGCTATTGCTTGACCATTATGAGCTTTCATAAACTCCTCTGGCTGGTCAAAAATTTCCAGGGATAGTTTTCTTGCCTGCAGTAACAGCCTATGCTGATCTGAACCTGCAGGAATGTCTAGTTTCCAGTGAGGCACCCACAGTGCACATGAACAAAATGGGACTTTCAAAGGACAAAGGAATATATGCTTTTATTAAATGCACAAATGCATCCATCAGTCGGTTCTATAGCCATATGGATGTTGGTAGGAAGAAACGAACATTTTTTTTATTTGTTGGTGGTGCTTTTTTTTGCTAGAGCTTCAATATATATTTCTTCATTCTAAAGATACTTTTGCCCACAATGAATTGTTTATGTATTTTTCTTTTTTTAGAATTTCTTCTCCAGCAATCATTTGTTTTCAGAAATAAGCTAAGTAGAGTTAAAAAAAAAAACCAACAAACCACGAAGGAAACAGACAAGATAAACTTGAGTTCTTCAGCCTGCTGATTAGTTGCTCAAGTTGATGCTCAGTTGCTCTGAGTTGCCTCAGCTATAAGGCATGAGTATTAAATTGCTGCTGCTCTGCTGAAACTATTGGACCCAACCCTGTACTATGCCAATTTATATCAGCAGACAATTCAGCATTATAGACTCAAATGATTATTTCACCAGTTTGACTTCTATTTAATCAACACAGAAGAAGAGCAGGACAGTTTAATAAATACATAGAACACCAATGTTATGAATCAAATAATTCAATTTTCTATAAAATCTCCTGTAATTTAATTGTATCCATTTACTAGATTCGTGCCAAAAGCTGTCAGGCAGCAGGATGCTTTGCAAGAACACAAGCATAGAACCTTTAAACTGTCAATGAGCTTGATGCAGTTACTTCATGGGGATATTTACACAAAAGAAATATGTGATGAACGACAATTTTTGCTATTAAAAAAAAATTCAGAAACTGCGGACAAAACTATTTCCTCCATTTGCGGATTCATTATTAAAGCTGAAAAGCAATTCAGTCTCCATTTCTTAGCTATTATGATGAACATTTAGAGCAGGGAAAGGATTCTTTGGAGGAGATAAAGACACCTATGAACAATAAAATTCCATGCTCATATGCAGCTTCCTCCCCTGCACTTGCCCTTAATTTGTATCCTGATACAGTCAGGGATAAAGTGACATTGCTGGCTGCTTTGTCTTCAAAACCAGACTTTTACGGGAGGGTAACACAAAAAAGAACCTGGCCAGGTTTCCATGTACCTTACAGGAGTAGGAACACCATGCTGGGGAATATGCTCACAATCAGAGAAGCTGTAGACGCGATGGTGGCTGAGCGCATTAAGAGGGCTTCGATACGGCAAAGCTCTATGAATATAGTCACATTCTTGAGCTCTTCAAGATATCGGCTTGATATAAAAGCAGATTTCAAGTTCTCGTCTATTTGAACTGGAGTTCACCATGTTGAAGTCTTCTGCCCAACCCAAGACGACACACCACTTTAACCGTTAGGCTGTGGAGTCACTGGGCCTCTTACTCAGGTATCCAATTCTCTGCTCAAAGCCAGATCAACACTGAATTCAGTCCCAGCTGCTCAGGGCTTTGCCCAGTTGGATCTCTCTCTCCAGTTGCCTTCCTGGGCAGGAAACCTGCTCCAGTGCTTGAGCATCCTTCTTGTAAAAATGCTTTCCCTGTGTTTGGTCTCTACCTTCCCTCCTAATTTCTGGCCATTTTTTCTCATCCTCCCATTATGCATCACTGTAAAGAGCTTGGCTCCATCTTTTCAGTAGTTTTATCATAGCTACCGGAAAGTTTAGTAGCAAAATGGCCTTCTCTTTTCCAAGCTGAACAAACACAGTTCCCTCAGCCTCCGCTTGTACCTTGTCCTCCAGCCCCTCTTGGTCTTTGGTGGCACTCAACTTGCTGCAGTTTATCAATATCTTTTTTGTACATAGGGAGTTCCAAACTCAATGTGGTATTCCAGTTGTGATCTAACAAGCGCTGAATAAAGGAGAATGGTCACCTTCCTTGATCAGCTGGCTATGTTCTGCCTACTGCAGTCCAACTTGCTAGCAGCTTCAGCTGCTGCCAGGGAGCACTCCTCACCCATACATAGGTTGCTGTCTACTAGGATCCCCAGGTCCTTTTCAGCAAAGCTGCAAACCAACTGGGCAGTGTCCAGCCTCTAACAATGCAGAGGGTTGATTCATCCCAGGTACAGGACTTTGCGCTTGACCTTTTTAAATTGCATGAATTCTGTGTCTACCTATTTCTGTAGACAAAAAGCAGGATCTTAACTCTCTCAGTCTGGAGTTTGGGCAGTGGAGTTCTGTACAGTACCTAGCCATTTGAAATGTCGATGTTCTAGAAGTATTTTTCATGAATGTTTGAAAAGTCTTTATGAAAATTTTACTTTATTAGATACGCAAAAATGGTTTTACTTATTTTTTTTCCCCTGTCTTCTGTTTGGCTTCTGTTTGTCATTTTACAAGTTATTTCTGATCACCCTCCCAAAGAGGGTAGGAATCCTTCTTGTCAGTTTATCTTAAAAAAAACCAACCTTGCTGTTTCTATATGCCATTCTAGCTGTGGTGCATTATCTAACATAACTTTCTTTTGTACTGGAAAATATCCTCCATCTGTTTGAATGGGGAAAAAGGACCTGATTTGAACATTTTTTCTCATTTCAAATCACTTCTTAAGATCCCATAACACTGTCATCTGTCCTAGTCCTTATGGAAGTTGACAGCTATACAGTATTTCTAAGAGACCTGCTTTGTTTTGTCCGTCCTCTGCAACTAAACCGCTTTGTGTAGTGGTCAGATTTTGCTAAATCTTATCAGAAGTGATATTTTCAGCAGTTCTACCCTACTGGAACAAATTTCCCAGACAGACTCATTTTTCACTGATGTAATTCTTTTCCCAGTGTTATTACAGACTCTGTCTTTCACGGCTTGGCTGTGTGGTTTGTGAACATCTGAAAAAAATCAGTGAAATCAGATTTTTTTTCCTACTTATGCTTGTATGTGCTTCAGCCAATTTTCTCTGACTGCAACACAGTCATTAAGACTGTTAGATAAATCCTTCATTCTCCCTGACACTTAGTAAACTGATTGAAGTGCTTGATACAAATTTCTAGACCTTCCACTAGCTGATATTTAAACAAAAAAAGTGGAGCCATTACTTACCCTGGACAACCTGTAACAAACAGTCAATAGGTCATCCTGACATTGTGCACCTCCATTAGAAAAGAGAAACTGTTCCAGAATATTCTGTGGAAGATCCGCTTCTACTCTTGACTATTTTACACCAACAGAATTGGCTAAAGGCTTTACTATCACTTCTTGTAATCTCTCTTCAGTACATATGATAGAAACCATAATTACTACTGCAGTGTCAGGGTTAGTCCTTAGTCTCTGTCCATACAGAAATTTCTTTCAGTCTTTCCCTTCAGCGTGTTTTTTTAGCAACCAGTTTCTAAACTGAATTTCTAACTGGCTCACCAGTCATATGATTTAAACAGCATAAATATTTCTTCTTATTTTCTGTGATATTTGACCATTTATCTGTTGCATAACTTAAAAGTGTTTGCTTTCGTCAACACTTACTGAGTTAAATCATTGCCTGTGCCGTACAACTGTCTCCTCTGGTTCGTGCTCTTTCTAAATTGCATGTTGCAGGTTCAACAAAGAGTATGCTTTGTCTGGCAGCAGTTTCCCATTAAAGCAATGGGAACAATGTCACTGCCGAGTATGTATTGATATTATGAGGGCTGAGAAATGAAAGAGATGCATTTTTTTCACCTTTTCAATAATTTTAAAATCTAGTTTTTAAAACTTAATGGTCTCATTCAGTTTCTTTACACAAAATATTGTGCCTTCTAATTTGCTGGTAAACCTGGTAAAGGTAAGAGCCTCTATGTTTTCAAATAAAAATTATATGACTGTCATGATCTTTACACTCACTTCCCAGTTCTACTCATTGGAGTGTGGCCAGAATTTCTCTCTTGAGTTTCAGTTGCATTTGTAACCTCATCATTTCTCTTTTATATATCAAATTTTCTATTGTTAAGAACAGCTATTATTCCTTTCCAGTATTTATACAGATACATGCCAGCAGAGGAACCAACTGCGCCATCTTTACTTGCTGGTTCAGATAGCAACTAATGGTCAGGAAATCATTTTCTGACAAAAATCTGTCTTCATTAGTTCTCAGTCTATTTTCAGGAAACCTCTCCCCCAGTTTAAGCTGGGCAAACTAATGATCACATAGTGTATCTGACAGGGAAAACCATCATGTTTCTATCCTAAGGATAGATGTTACTGAACTGTAGTTACACATTGGTTTTCCACATATGGAAAATTTACCTGCCCTACATAAATGCAGAGAATGAGAAGTGATGTCAAACGCTTCTTTCTCTTGTATTTTGGCTGTTTAAATTCAGAATAAAAACCAGATAAGTATCAGTCTAAGTACTATAACTCTGTAGCCCCAGTGAGCTAGCTGGAAGGAGTAGACAGTCAGAGAGCTGGCCTGATTTCTTCCTTGTCATTTGACAGCATGTAATTTGGAAGTGGAATAACTGGAAGTTTTTATACTGTAATTTTGAAGAGGTTCTTCAAATGCACACCTACCAGCCGTGCTTGTCTGCCTTATGCAAGATCAGTGCCTTGGGGAAGCTCAGACACTCTTCCTTACATTATGGATCAAAGGGAAAAAATGTAGATTTATCTTCCAGGTGTATAAACTTCTAGAAGTGGAAACAGAATAGAATTACACTTTTGGTACCTTGATACCTATACTACTCTCTGTTTGTAGAATTCCCTATCCCAAGGGAATCAGGGACTGTCAAGGTGGAATTGGATAGAGCAGGCTTCTTCAGCTCCTTTTGTATTACAGCTCCTCTGCTTACAATATAGTAGAAAAGTACGGTTTTATAAACTCTCATCCATAGAAGAAGGATCCCTTCCAATAATCTACTTGGTGTTTTTGTGATGAGGCCAAGGGAGAGACTGTGAACAGCATTGCACAAAATTCCCCTGATGCTTAGGGGAAAGTTTTCAGTGTCGTATCGTGTGTAAATGGTACTATCTCCTGGCTATGCTGCTAATTAACTGATCTCAGAAACTGGACAAAGGCTAAAGTAGAACTGTAGAAAAAAACCCACCAGCTTACTACTGGGGCATGAATGATGTAGAGACCTGGCCATGACAAGAATAGCCTTCCCAGAAAATATATCTTCCTAGACCAGTTAAGGGTCTCTGCTCCAGTGCTTTTCAATTGTTTATGCATGTTCCAACAGCCACAGCTGAAATAACTGTATTTCTTCATTCATTCCTGAAAGAAATGCTGTTTCTTCTATATACAGGATTCCAGTTTAGCTACAGTTACTTGCACAATTTGACTGTTATTCTGTGCTGATTTGTTTCTCACGTATTCCTTAAAAAAAAAAAAAAAAAAAAAAGGTAGAGAGAGAATATAATCTACCCATTTATAGTTAGTTCAGTCAATGCCAACATGGTATGTGAGCAAGCCTTGTAAGTGCTTTCTCCCTTCCCTGTTTCTGTGTGATAGCTGTCCAGCTCTGCTCTAAGTAATCACCCTCAAAACGCTGCTCAAATTCATGTGCCAAACCTCACCTTGTGGTCAGCCACAGCAGTGCCTTCTCACGGAATCCTGTGTATGTGAAGTTCTGAACTGGCATGTTCAGAAATGGGATTTCAACCTGCAACTCTTCCTTCCATGAGCACACCAGACAGGAGGCTCATGAGGTTCCATTAACCTTCCCACCCCAATTACCACCACAGGAAAAACTACACCTCTGACTGGAGGCTGAAGAAGGGAGGTCAGACTCCCTTTTGGGTGGTGCTAACACAGCACTGCTGAAACTGTTACAGAAGAACTTAAATAGACTATTCAGTAAGAAATATGTTAAAGAGAAAAAACTGTACTTGTTTTCCCCAAATAAAAAGAAATAAATTTCACTATCACACAGGCATATAGCTTGTTAAATTTCTTATTTAGTCAGGTAATTGCAGTTCTTAATGTATTTTTCTTCATAGCCTCTTTGGGAGAGAAGAAAGTGTTGCTGTCTCATTACTGAAGAAAAGGAACTGGGGCATAAAGAAAATGTGACTTGTTCAAGACCACACTTCATGTCTGTCATTCAAGGCACTTGAAAGTCATTGCCTTCGATACGAGTTATTACTGAGGCAATGGTAGTGACTTTATCACTTAAAATTTTCTGTTCTTTTAAAACTAGATTTCTGGGATTTTTTAGATTTTTGTATTTATTTTTATGAGGCTGCATGCAATAGGGAACTTCAAAGATCTGCATTTTTCTGGTTGAAAATATACAGCTGAATAACTATTTGTTAGAATTAACTGTTAAATATCTGAATCTTTTTTCTCAAAATTATTGCCGTCGAGCCTTTTTATGCCTCCCTCCTTTGCAGGTGATGCCAAGAGAGAGCTTTTTCCTTTGCTGAGCCAAGGTCAACACAAGATAGACAAAAAAAAAAAAGAAAATAGAGAAGAAAGCAAATTCTACTCGCAGCCTGTGTACTAATTCAAAATACGTAGGAAAGAAAAGCAAGAGTAGAAAGTATTTTCTCTATTCCTCTAAATAATAGTGCATATTAACAAACCTCACCTCCAACCACGGTATGATGTATTTATTCCTGTGTGATTTATTCCTTTACAACACTTCAGAACGTTTAGAAGTTTACAGGATATATTGATGGATGTGTATGTCTGAGATGCTCTCTGTCTTGAAAGACTAATGAACTGGGAACTAGCTGGGATTTATTGCTGTGCCAAAGGACCACTCAAATTCTGTGCTCTCCTTTTCATATGCACTTTAAAATACAAATATATCTCCTGTGTGTTTTCTATTTCCTTTTTGGCATGACTGGAAAGGCAAATCAGGTTTTGCTTATTTGAAAACGCAGACAAATCTCTGTTGTCAAACTCAATGAAAAGTAAAAGCCCGATACTTGCCTCTGGTAAAAGCAAAGCACTTCTGTTCACAGGTACCCACTACTATGGATAACACTGAGCACATGGGTTAACTATGTCTTCATGGAACTGGTTAACCATCTCTTGATGGAACTAACAGAAACATCAACTCCTGAATAGAAATCTGTATGGTTTTTATTTAAAACCAACCCTGGCCACTGAAACCGTGTCTTACATAAAACGTGTGTAAGTGCTTTCAGCTTTAGAGAACTGGTGTAAGGTGGAATGTAAAAATGTTCTACATATTGTCTGTGTTCTCTCAGGTCTGTCTCCCTTTCACTTTAGTTTCTTGGTTTTGTATGGTTCTCAGAACAATGTCCTGGTTTAGACATACTAGTCTTCCTGGCACGCAAATGCAAATAAATACAGCTATACTTTGATTTTGCTTCCTTACTTTACTGGCAAATGGACTTTATTGGAAGAAATGAGAGGATTTGTTTATATCAAATAAACAGAGATTTGTGAAGTTATGAGATGTGGAGAGGTTTTGTGAGTCTAAAAGTGCCAGGAACTGCCAATTATTCAGTTCCATAGGACTTTTACTTCAGACAAGAAGTGAAGGTTAATCCATCATGAAACTTTTTTTTTCCTTACTTTCCTAAACAGTATCTAAAGACTAAAATGATCGTCAGTAACTCTTGTGTGGGTGGGAGAGGAGGAGAATTTTTTCAAGTCAAGTGTAAACTCCTACATGCAGTGTTATTAGGAAGGTTAAATACATAGTGACTTTCCAGGTACAAGTAACTGTAAGAAGGCAAATGGAATATCGTTTCAGAATATAAATTTTGCTTTCATTTGAGAGAGTGAGGTTATTAAAAGTCACAAACCAAGAAGTAATTTGCTTTTCAGCTTCTCAGAAAAGATCAGTTGTTCTCAAAACAAGCTCATCTTTTAACTGTATATAAGTCATCCCAGTGAACTACTTGTTTAAAAAAGCAAACAAACAAACAAACAAGCCTTTTCTTGTCCTCTAAGGAAAATGAAGGCAGGATTTTCTCGCTGTCTTCCATGGACAGTGTTTTTTTGTCATGTATCCAGAAATGACTGTGGCTTGCAGATGATTCATGCTTTCTTTATGCATCTATACAAAAGAATACAATTTATATGTCAAATTATTATTATTAATGATAATAATAATAATAATTTGACATATAATAATAATAATACAATCACATATGTCAAAATCTTGAACACATACAGATGCCCCCAGTGATACAGGCTAGTTGATGATTAAGATAAAAATAATCGTGGGGTTTTTTTCAGTTTCTGATTTATTCTTCACAGAGTTCATTTCAAATAGATAAAAACCTAATGATATCCTAGATTTGCATGTTTTCTGAACGTACAACAAGGACCATTGAGTGGGCATTACACAAGTATTTTTTAAAAAAAAAACAAACACCACCCATAGTCCACAAACTTCTACTGGAATTGGAGAAGAGGGGGATGTTACATTCTGCTTTATGTTTAAATGTGACACATTTGTCTTCTAAGATAACTGTGAAATTTTAGGGGCTTTGGCTTGCACACAGATGTTTTTCTGTCTGATTATTTAGTAGGCATATATAGCTTCATTAACTGCAGTCACTGTCTTACTCAGATTAGGTACCTGAAATTCTGTTAATATTTGAGCTGCAACCTCATGAACCAAAACAAACATACTCTGTCTCTAGATACAAATACAAAGTGAGACTGTTTATGCAGAAAAGTTTAAAATATCACTTAATTGTATTACCATATTAGCTTAACATTTATGTCAATTTTACAGGTTTTAGAGGAACTATTTTTTACTTTTCCCAAAGCAGGATCCCACTTAGCTTCGATCTGAACATAAATCACAATTCACACTCTTCATTTTGTGGAACTTTCATGCAAAAGTGTTAAAAAATGCAGACTATTTGCATTTTTGGTTTCACATGGCAATGCGATCTGTTATCTAATCTCCACACTTGGGAAGAAATAGAAGGCAAGCAGGCACAGGTACACAGATTGTTTAAATCAATCGAAGGGCATTTTGAAGTAGGAATACAATTCTCTCTCTTGTTACAATTAAATTGCCTTGCAATTTCACAGGTTCAGAACCTTTCTGGAGAGAGTGACATGAGGGTAGGGCCCTTTCCATGTCCTATATTCTACAAGTGTTTGACAGCCAAGGAAAACTTAGTGCACCAACTGCATGCCTCAGCCTTTTGGATGAAATACCCTTTGTTCTGTTCCTACTAATGGTCAGTGCCTGTTTGCAACTCTAGTTTGCAACTTCCCCAAGCCTCCATCATATCAGACCGATAGCGTTCAAGTATGTTTGAAATTAAATGATGCTAAGGGATCTGTGTCTGCTTCGTTGGCTTCCTGGCTTCATGCCAGACAACTATTTGTGGTTCAGGTGGAACCTATTTCACTTTATTATTGTTTCTAATGCCAGAAACTGTTCCAAGAACAGAAGGGGGCAACTGTAGTATCGCTGTGAAGTTGGGTAGATTGATGGTTTGACAATATCTGAATAATTTTTTTCTTGTTCCTCAGAGCTAATTTCCACTGGAGCCTGGTCAGTCCATTCCTAGTTAATATTACATTATCCTAAATGAGGCAGACATTCTTTGTCCAGCAATGGCTTTTCATTATGAAACTCTGACCTGATTAGTGCCAATGTTACAGATTTTTTTCATGTTTTCTGTGGTCTATACTGCTGTATTACTAAGTTACCTACACGAATAATTGCCCTAATTTAGTCCTATTAGCTTTGTCATGTTTGGGTAGAAAATCTGAAGTAGAGTGGCAGAAGCAGCCTGCTCTGCAGGAATTACAGCACTGTATTCAAGTATAGTAGCATTAAAAAAGGAGTTCAGAGCAACCTGTCAAAATCTCTCACTTCTATTCTTATGTCTAATAGGTCTGTTCTGGCAGTAAATTTCAGAGAGACAAACTACCTTTCCTTTTAACTTTGCAGAGATGTCTAGCCAGCTCGAGACTTCTTGTGCCCTCAGGGCGGCGCTCAATTAGTCTCAATGGTTTCTGTTAAAATTATCTTGATGTTTTTCTGAGTTTCAAAAGCTTGACATGTTAGAGTTTGAATTTCTTTTTGAATTAAAAAAAAAGTGATACAAATTCAAGATAATCTGTGGCAGTTGCACAGAAGAGATCATGAACTGGAAAACTGGTTCACAAAATCGTTGTTTTTCAAGAATAAAAGCCTTGATTGTCCTCTATTGACCAATCAAATTTCAGAGGAAACAGGGAAATCTGCTGTATACCAAAGGCAATGGAGCATCTAGAAATATTTCTTCATGAACATTTTAAGGGAACAAATGCTCATAAAAAATACTGACAAAATATTGGGGTCAACTCTTGTGAACTGTGAAAAGTACGAGCGGGTGGAGCAGCAATCCTGGAGTTTATGTTAGCAACTTACTTTCTCAGAGGGTGTTCAGCTGACTTTGCAAGCTGATTTCTGGAGTGAGCATAATTATTTGTGTTGATGAGGATCTGAATCTAAAATCCATCATTTAAAAGCAGAGATGGTTGTTTATGGTGGCTGTTTGCATCCAGTGCGCTACACTGAATCAACTCTAATTGACAAGAGAAGGCTGATGCACCTTAATGAGTGTTTGCTGTTGCCAGAAAGAGTTTTCTAACTCTTGATTAAATTATGTTTAGGTAAAACTGCTGTTTGTGACAAGAGATGCTGATTTTCAGCAGAGCTGCCACACTGATCTATAATCATAGTGTTACTTTGTCTACTGGGAACATGCTTTCTTTAAAAACTACACACATATTTTTATTTTTTTTTCAATGTAATGCTGCTTTTTTTAATTGGCATTCAGTGGGTAATAGCATAACCTTTTCTAATGGGCAAAGAAGCGGAATATGAAATACCTTCCAGACAAAGGAGAAATGCCTGGGTATTCTTTCCCATTGATCCCTCCTTTTGATGAATTCCCATGAACCAACAGGAACTGGAAGGTGCCTCTGGTGGAAGATTCTGTCACGGCTGTGACACAAGGAAACAGCACTGAAATGGTGTGATGCTCTATGACCTATGTAAATAGGACACTCTCTTTAGAAGTTCATCGGGATCTGTGACTTTAAGGATAGAGTCTGAGGATGCACATACTGCGCCTAGTTTCACTGGAGCAAAGCTTTGTCCTGCTCCTTGGAGAACTCAGAAGAAACTGAACAAAGAAAGCCTTAAGCAATTTTCTCTTCCCTCTGCTCCTGTTCACGTTCTCTAGAAGAGAGGACTTGATCCAGCTGTTTATTTTGGAGCCAAATATAGAGCTACATATTACCAAAACCATCAAAGGGGATTTCCAGTATAAATTTGGAAGTTCACCAGCTCTTCATCTTTAGGAAATAAGTTTTTTTGATGACTAGCTGAACCAAAGCATTATAATTTTTTCTGAGCTGTGTCCAAGGGGATTTATTCCATGGCTTACTGGGAGAACTTTGACAGAAAACGTATAATTGTTCAGTGACTCTCAGTATATCTTCTCTCCTTATTTAGATGCAACTATTTTCCTAGGTTTTCTTTTCCCGAAGCCTTTGAGCCATGAAGATGACAAACTCACTGAAAATTTGAAAGAGCGTGAAATTTATATGAAATAGTAGCTCAGAATGAAAAACATTGTCTGGAATATAAGCTGAGAGCATAGTAAAGCAAAATAGTTGGAGATTTCTGCAAGGCCCATCCCCAGTACATTGCTTTACCTTAACAAATTGCAATTAATCTATTATTTTAGATTTAAAAACATGGGCTTGTGTGTGTCAAGGTAAACTGTCGGTGTATACAAACAGTATACTCGATCTCTTAATTTTCCATTTTAAAAGAAATATTTTGGGATTTTTACATGGTTTTTAACATATAGCTTGATTTTCAAGGATGACTGGTGGCATTTTTGCTTTTTACCTAATCTTCAGAAATGAAAGTGCAGACTACTAAACAGAAGAAAAATAAATTAAGACTTTTTAAAAAGAAAAACAATAAAAGTAAAAAACCCCAAATAATTTAAACTATATTCACATAACAAGCACTATTGACAAACAGGACACAAAAATAATGTGCACTGACTTTGCTTCTGATTCTAAAATAAAGTAAAAATAGATGTACTCACTGCAAAATAATTTAAATGAAAATGTTTGCTAAGGGCACTGGAAGCCCGACAGTAATATTGTGTAATATGAGATATAATTAAGTCTCCTGGTACAAGAACAATTTTTGTTTCAGCAGACTGTTTGCACTGATGAATTCCCTATATGAATGTTCCTGTGCTATTATCTCTTAATTTAGTTATCTTAGATTTCAAACCTGATTCCAGCATGAACATAAAGAAATAGTGTAATTCATAAAATGCCCTCTCCTGGTTATAGAGCAGAGATGGATTGCTTAGCTAATTCTTTTGGTCAGAAGCAAATTTTTTAAATCAAAATCTGTTCAGCAAATAAAAAGAATTGAAGGAGCCTGCAAGCAGATTTCTGGGCTCACCTCACCATATATAACTGGATAGGGCACATGGAGGAGTAGACCGTAGGTGAAGTGGAAGATTAAGCCTCTTTGCAGTTTCAAATGAGTGGTGGGGTAGGAAAAAGGTTCTTCAGCAAAAGTTAAAGTTGTTACATTGAATGATACAAACCAGGATGTTCAGAGTTGTGGTCTCTGAAATCTCCCTCCTATGGCGAGGGCCAAATGAAGGCAGAAAAGAGAAGTTGCAATGCATGATTGAGACAATGAAGTAGGGTCAGATTTACTGGGAAAAAAACTTGCTGGACTTTAGAAACAAAGGGAGCCTGTACAAAAAGGGAATAAAGACCTTATATAAACAAAAGTGGAAGCCAGTTGCTAATACTTAAGATCAAAAATCTTGCAAGAGGCTTTTTTTAGAAAAAAAAAATAAAAAAAGAATGAAAGAAAAACATCAAACATGAATGAATCCACCATTTGAGATGATGGACGCTCTACCGATTAAAGCAAAAGCATTCTAACTTTCAGTAAAAGGGGTGGTCCGAAGTCTGAAATTTCTCTAAATGACATAAAGGCTACTGGAAGGCACCATATTGGAAGCTTTCATCAGATTCATGCCACCTATCCTAAAAGAATAAAATCAGGAGACCTAAATTGAAGGTAATGGGAAGTCACTAAGAACGAGAAGGCTGCCTTCATAAAGTTGAAGGCCTGTCCAACTGTGAGTATGAGACAAGGCCTCCAGCACTGGCAGGTTACTTGTGAAAGTATGCCAAAGTAGATTTCGAGAAAAAACTTGTAAAGACATAAAAAGTAATAATAAATTCTTTTTCAAACACATCAGGGGCAAAAAGCTTGCCAGAGAAGCATGAGAGCCAATAGATAAGCAAGGCAGAAAAGCATTTGCCATGGACAAACTTAGGGAAGTTTCCACGCTGAAGCACTTCTTTTTGGAGGAGGTGTTAGAGAATCTGTCACAAGCTGAAGTGTCAGTGGAACAGATTATAGAACAAATTGACAGAATACTCCAACCACCAAGACTGGATGGCACCTGCCCAAGTTCTCAAGGAATGCAAACCGTGAAATGGCTGAACTACTAGCCAGAGTATATAGCTTGTCACTTAAAGCCATTTCAGTAGAAGGTGGTGATGGGAAAGGCAAAATGACTTCTTAAAAACGGATCCAGTTTTAGGACAGCTTCAGCACGATGAGTAATTAACTAGATCTGTCCTATCCTCCTGGAAAAGAGACAACTGAGCTGCCACTATGTAGAAAGGAGCACATTACAGAAAGCATCAAAAGTTGTTCACCATCTTTTCTAATGCTCGAATGAGGAGACATCAAATTAAACTAGCTAGTGGAAGATTCGAAAGAAAAAGACAGTGATTCTTCAAACAATATTTACTTAAGTTATGAAGCCCCTCATCACAGAGTGGGGTGGTTTTGTGTACAGCTTTGGCAGAGATTTTCACTGAAAAGTCCTCAGATGAGAGCAAAGAGAAAGATCGGAGGTTAGGAGAGAATGATTTACAGAAAAAGACTGAATTCACATTGTTTTAAATAAAAAGGAGATCACTGAAGAAGGACATATGTTTTCAAGTACCTGGAAGGTTATTGCACAGAGTTAAGGAACTGTTCTCCATGTCCTCCTAAGACAAAAAAGGAATAGGCTTCAGTCTGCTAACTAGTTAATAGCAGAAATATATTTCTAATAGTAGGGAAGCACTAGGAAGAGATTCCCTGGAGATCCCCTAGAGCCTCTATCCTTAGAAGGCTTTCACAGATCTGACAGGAATCTTGGGTGATGCTACACTGATATGAGAACGGTCTATATTCCTTATTAAGGGATATTTTAATCTTGTATCTGTTCTGTTGCTATTTTCCTCTGCTTAACGTAGGAGAAGAAACATTATTTCTCCTTTTACTTTGTCTTTTCATGACTATTCTTTCACGCTTCCTATCCATTTACCTAAATCAACGTAGTACATTGTAACCCATTAATTCCCAGATCTAAAAAAAGTATGGGTGATCTGTGAGCATTCTGCAAGGCAACCGCTATCCATGATTGACAGATGCAGTTCCTGCAACCTCAATCATGCAGAAAAAGAACACTAAAAAAGGGATCCTCTAAACCAATTTACATAGTGGGGAAGTATATGGTAGTCAGATGAGTGGTTTGACTGGCTGACTTTTATTATTTTTATTATATTTATTAAGGTTGGGGCATGCTCTGATAAAACACTCCAAGTATTCCCACACAAAAAATCCCCAGTCCAAAGCAGAATTCAATATGTCAATCAATTTGCAGTATAGCAGTTATATTTTATTTGTCTTCGGACCCCAGGATTTCTATTTCTTTACCAGACAATCTCAGGTAGCACCCCTCTAAAGCAATGAGCACGTGCTTTAATACACTAGATCTGAGATAGTTTTAGAAAGTTCACACCATAAGAAGACCATTTTAAACAAAGCATTTAAAATTTTGGCCTCAAATTTGTTTCGTGGTGTGTGTTTTTTCATCTGTTTGTTTACTTTTCTTAATTAAGGCCCCTAAAAAACAGATTTACTTTCAAATATCCTGGATTTGACAAAGAGTGGAAGACATCCATAGGATCTGTGGGTGCTGGCAGTGAAGCCAAAGCAGGCACTTCTAATCTAGGTGTCTAAATATGGATTTAACTGCCTCTCTTGAGACACCCAAACTTGAAAATGGTTGGCTGCAATCCCTGCTGAAGTGGCTCACACCATTCTTTACATGGCCTGTGTGCCATGGTTCTAGTAGCAATTGTTTTAATTGGAAAGAGTTTAGTTTTCATTTTTCTGAGAGAAAACTGGCCAGTCCCAATTATGGAAACGAATCTTCAGCATAAAACTTTAAAAAAAAACAGAAATTCTCCTGGGGAAGTTATAGGCAGGGCAAAACTAGCTTTTCCAGAAAAGCTGACAGTTGTTTACATTTTAATGTGGAGGAATCCAGCAAGTCTGCAAGTTTATTTTTAGTAGTTGTAAACTCAGTTATTTAACTCCTTTCCTTCTGTGACTGGAGCTGAGACATAAAAATGATTAATACAGTGACAAACTGGTGCCCGACCTCATGCTAGAGTTTGGATGTTGATGAACATTTTGTTAATCAGAAAGCAGTAGGATTCTTTCACATTATATTTCTTGTGATGCCTCATCTAAATGTTTGCAATCTGACAGCTTCTGTGCTTAGAATAGTTCTGGTTGCCACCAAAAAATACTGGATTGCTGTCTCTGAGCAGGATGAATCGGCTTCCCTCTTTGTAGAGCAAAACTGGGAACGAAAATTTTGTTGCCGGTGTCCTGCCTTCATCACTGCTGGCACAAGTCCTGCCAGATCCAGCACTGCAAGCTGTGGCAGTTGCTCTGTCAGGGCTGTGAGTGAGCTGGCACAAGTCAAAAACCACCTCAGTCTTGCTGCAATAGGAAACGTGAGGGATCTCCTCCATTTAGTGTCACCAGTGGTGCAAGACCTCGGCTTGAGCTCTCCAGGGAAGGCATCCCAGGCAGTGTGAGCTGCTCCCTGCTAGGAGAAAACCACTAGTTCAACAGTGCTACTCCTCTGGGCTTGTCCAATAAAGGAGTTTGCTGCAGTAAATTAATTCCTTTGTAAATGTGAAGTATCTTCTTGTAAGATGGCAAACTTGTAAAGCTGGTGTAAAATTGGAATTGTCTCGATGATAAATCAATCCAGTTGCAGGAATTCAGTTTGGACATCATGTTTTCTAAAAGAACAAGGTTGCTTTTTCTTCCAAAGCTACCATTAGGGACTGAATCCAGGGAACAGGCAGGACAGTAAGTGTCCAAATCATTCCATCAAGAGTTCAGACTAGAAAAGTGTGTTAAAGTAGACATAGAGGAACCAACGTGTCTAAATTATGCACAGTGAGGAAAATAAATCCTCATCAGGTTTCACTGTACTATCACGTGTCTGTGGTCAGAGAAAAATGACTGGCTAGTAGTTGCATGGTTTGGCTTCTGTTCAGAACTAAGACACAGACTTCTGCCCTTTTCTCTGGCTCATTATTTAACCTCAGAGTCTGTTTCCACATGTATCTCCAAAGCCATGCAAGTGAAATAGCGAGCCTTCAAGGGGGCCAGGACAATACCTAGAAAATATTTTCAGATGCTTTTGATCTTGAGGGCACAGCAGAAGGGCAGAGCAGTATTTACATGAGTTTTGAATTGAATTACAAGCAACCTTTTTGTTTGATTTTTAAACTGAAAGCTAAATTGCATTACAAAGCATTGAACTATTCTGGCAGAAAGCACAGAAAAATGTCGAGCATGTCTGGTGACTAAAACCTTGACTGACACTGTCTCCTTACAAGTCCTGTATGTTTCTGACTGTTATAATTAGATCTACCCAAAGTCATCAGAAAGAAATGCAATTGAAATCATGATTAGGTTAGGATAAAACCTCTAAATTGTCACTAGTTCTCTACAGATAATCACATAAGGATTCCAGGTGGATTTCTGTACGACATACCTTATATAGCCTATTAAAGGCAAGGAGGACAATTTGGGTAGATCCAGTATTGCAGTCATTTTCTTATCTCACTAACACAAATTCTTCATTGAAGAGGCCCATACCAGTCAAGTTATTCCTGAATTGCTGCTCTGCGAGACAAGTTAATATTAACAGGCTAATATTATCTGTCTTTCTAAAACACATGCACTCTGAATAGCGGAGGAGAAGGTACGCTGTCCTTAAGGATCAATATTAAACCACTGCATCGTATGCAATTTGGATGAGGAAATATACAGTATTTTCAGAGAGGTTCTTTGTCTTTGAACTTAATAGTGTGATGTGAAAGGCGGGTGAGGAAAGTTAAGGTTTTTGTTAGAAGTTGGATTTTTTTTTTTCCTTTCTCTGTTTAACCAAGCAAATACCATCACGTGACTTGCTTGGAATTGCAGACAATTAAGAGCTGAACATTTCAACACAGCCTGACAGATACTAGCAACACTAAGCATAGAATCAGAGAATCAGAGAATGATAGGGATTGGAAGGGACCTCGAAATCATCAAGTCCAACTGCCCTGCCAGAGCAGGATCACCCAGGGCAGGCCATGCAGGAACAGATCCGAGTGGGTCTGGAAAGTCTCTAGAGAAGGAGACTCCACCACCTCTCTGGGCAGCCTCTTCCAGGCTCCATCACCCTCACAGGAAAGAAATTTTTCATGCTGAGGTGGAACTTGCTGTGTTCCAGTTTGTGCCCATTGCCCCTTGTCTTATCACAGGGCACCACTGAAAAGAGACTGGCCCTTTCTACTTGACACCCACCCTTCAGATATTTGTAAACATTAATAAGATCTCCTCTCAGTCTTCTCTTCTCCAGACCAATATAAATCAATGTAAACATTGTCAGACCACTGTCTTTGGACTGTCATCTTAGTCCCAGAGTCTTGTCTATTGACCCAGGTAAGTGGGTTTCTACAGAACTTTGGCAGTGACCTATACACGGACCTTCCCTCAACTTGAGGAGGGAGGATGGTGGATATGAACTTTGAACTTAGAAAAAGCTGTGCTCAGTAATACTAGATTACCTGCCCAAAATAAAAGTCAACCCAACAAAAACCTGATTGATCAGGTCACTATAGATCAGGCACATCCATGTAAATCCATCTCATATATAGTCTGAAAGAAAGAGGGCACGCCTGGCTCAAAGAATTAGAAAACTCTAATCTTAGTCAATGAAATGACCTCACATCACAAAGCCTAATTATTAAGCCTTTAGACCTGCCTGAGAGGAGGGAAGCGGGGCTACATTTCTGACTAGCACAGGACAGAAGTTTTAACAGGAAGGACAGGCTGCTATGTGCATCACCAAGTTTAAACTATAGAAAGTCTAAATCTGTACCTGTTTTAGTACTTCATTCCCAGAAAAAGAAACTTCAAAATAGATGTGTTGTAGGATGCATTTAATAATTTCCTCACTTCTAGTCCAAGGACAGGGGCAAAGATGTCTTGTCCTTGTGAAGAACAGTGCAAAAGATTTCACTGTGTACTGCCTGACCACAGAGGACATCACAGTCAAGAAGAAAGCTCTCTTTGTAGCTTTTAGCAAACTTTCTAATTAAAATATTTCATGTCTGTTTTCTTTACTGGAGATTAACTGAGGTCTTTGTATTCAGGCAAGTGTTTATACATCAAATGCAGAGCAACAGTATTCCCAAATGATTGAGGTGGTTTTCTTTAGAAAAGGACGAGAAGGACGCAGTGTTTATGGGGGCTATGCACGGTAAAACTATCTCATTAAGTTAAAAGGAGTCCCATGGTCTCCTAACATACTAATCGTGGGTGACAAATACTAATCTATAAAAATAAACTGACAGATGGAATCTATGTGATTTAAATTAGGTTCAATCCCATAATGAAACAATAACAGCGCCAACTGTCAAATGCAAAGCTGCCAGTCCTGATGGAAAAATCACTTGTCTGAAGCTCAACCTAGGCAGCACTGGAAGATACATATCGGTTGGAAAGGAAATTTAGCAGCACATTAAAGAGAGAACATTGTTATGTAAATGCACAATTTAGGGTTTATCAAGTGACTCTTTAAATGGCAAGACAATGAGAAACAAATTCCTAGAATATGGATAAACTTTCTCATTGGGCAGGTTATCTTAATCCCACAGAAAACAGTACAAATGCACAAGATAAAAGCTATCAAATTAATTCTCTGCTCTTTTTATAAAGAGCACCGTCCTCTGCATTCATAACTGTTTAACATCTAATTATTGTCTTCTATAACTCGTGCTTTTACGATGAGATCACTTGAGCCATAAAAAGGTGCTGCGATAAACTCTCTGCCACACAGCGCACAGCTTGTCGCTCGTTAAAATACAGAACATAAACATTCAGAAGATGCTAGTCAAGACTTACTTAAACATACAGTCACCTTTTGGGAGCAGAGAAAGAGAGCAATTTCAGAAAATTTGCTACAAGAAATGATAAATTTTAGTAGTCATCTATTCGAAAGCCTAAATAGCCATAGCAGGGAAGAAATAGTTGAAACGAGGAAGCAGGGTTATTATTGCGTGGTTTTGACTTGCTGGTTAGAGAAGTGCGTAAGAAAAAATGGGATTCAAAAAAGAGCAAGGTTAAGATGGTAAGCTCACAAGTCGGGCACTCAGTAGGCTCAGCTAGCGTTCTTGGGAAAAATTGGACAGACTCTTCGACCAAAGAGCTATAAAACCTGAAGAAGTTTTCTGCCAAAAAAACATTTTTACTACTTTTCAACTATACTAACTGGTCTAATAATTTCAGTTCCATCCATAAAGCTTGCCAACTCCTTGCATGTAGCAAAGCCACTCCGCTCCCAGACCGTTCTGAGGTAGGTGGTGTGTGCAGCAAGACTCTTGCTTTCCTTGGCAACATGGACAACTGCACAAATTCTTCGTAGACTCGTTTTGCATAGTCACTGGTTAGAGACCATCACTGTTGTAACCGAAAAATTCATTTTAGTTGTACCCACAGAGACACGTATCTTTTGGTGTAGATGTTGTTAATAGACTAAAAGTCAATTAAATTGGTACTCACATCAGAGCTGAAACCAGTGATGTTTTATTAGGCAGATAATTTTCTATTCTGCAATTCAGTAGTTTGAATCATATTACAAACTGAGCCTCTTTGGGGATTTTTCATTAAAATGTCATATACAATAATTTTGCCATTTTCCTATTTCTCTCTTACATTTCTCCATCCATGTGACTGGAAAGCCCATGTGCTACAACAATCCTCTTAACAAATATTAGAAAATGGTGTTCCTTCATAGCATCCTCTCTGTAATGTAACTTGCAGTGGGCTTTGCTTGTAAATACAGTGAAATGCGAATACAGTGAAATACAAAGACCGCAAACAAAGGTTGGAGGAAATCAGTTAAGGCAGTGAAAATCAAATACGGGCCTCGGTCTTTCCCATCACTCCCATAATCCTGAGTGTTGTTGCTGTTCAAGGGTCTGAAGGCTCCACTGGGTAAGAGCTTTGCTGTGTAAGGCACCTCACCGACACATAAGTAGACAGCTCCTGCCCTGGAGAGTTTGTCTGTTTCACCAGATTGAATACATCTTGCATTCCCTTTCATGTGACCTTTATCCTTTCTTCATTTTACATGCTTGTGTATTGTACCATGCTGGGGACAAGTCTCTGTGATATTTTTATTTTGAATCGATGTTTGAGTGAAGTATCGCCTTTTGGGTCTCAGGAAAAGATGACATTCTTAACCAATACATAAAGCATGAATTTTTCATGACTCTGCAGCAAGAAATAGTGTCACATGCTGGCACAGATACCAAGCAGCTTTATTTTTATTCAAATATGTGGACAAAAATCAAAGTTCTTCTGAAACAGAACACCAGTCACTTTCTGCTGCATTGCTTGGTAATAAAGGAAAAGCAAAAATTACTTCAGCAGGAGAAGTGGTTTGTTTGCCATTCCAGTTCTTCTGCATCACTAAAAGGGTAGGTGGCATCTTCCAGGCATCAAGATGATGGTTATGGGTCAGAAAGAACAATTTTAAATACCTTAATTGAAAGCACTTTGACTGAATCTCTTCCATGGATATATTCAAAAGGAAGGGATCACAAGGGAGATGACTGTGGGAAATACAATTACTGCACATCGAGCTCTCCTGCTGGCTTTTACGTAGTGAGAATTGTGTTGTGCCCTTCAGCACATATGTGTGCTGTCAGCAGCCGTCTGTAACACGGGAAGTAAGCTCTTGGTGTCAGGATTTGTGCTCACTGCTTCATTTCTCTGCCCGTCAGGAATGTCCACCATCTCTATTCTAATTAGCAAGAGGGTTTGCACAGCCTTCTGGGAGACACGTGATAGAAGAACAAGCAGAGCATTAACCGGTCGCTAGAGAGAGGGAATGGAGTAGGAGCGCTGATTTAGTGGAATTATGTGAACTGTAAGTCAGAGCATAATTGGGACCTAAGGGATGAATTAAATCCTGGAATATATATGCTGAAATATATCTCCCCTGTCCTTATTTCCCTCACATTCCTTATCAACTTCAACCTCTATGTCTTTCAAAACCAGACGCTCTCCACAAAACGCAGTGTTTTAGCACCACAAAAAAATAAATCAGGTAATTATTGAAGTCCTTCAGGTTCTAAATAGCTTTATAGCAAAAAATTAAAAAGGAGAGCAAAAATCATTGTAGATTTCCATTTACTCTTTAAAATTTCCCCCTTATTATGGCCCTCCTTGGGAGTTTTCTTTGCGAAGGGAAAAAGCAGGAAGGACAGTTGTTTTCTTTCCCAGGAGTGGTTAGAGCACCACTTCCCTTCCTTGGGGTGGCAGGGGGTCGGCTTCTGATGGAGGAAGGCTGAGTTTGATTCTTCCTTTGCATATACAAACTTCATTTTTTGAATGGCTCAGAACTGAGCTATCAGAGTACCAGCTCCCAGCTAGGGTTTGAGTTTAATGATTCTGCCACACTCTTTGGCCCAGAAGGTCTGGGAGCGTGGGACAAGTTTAAGACCTGAAATTGAACCCCTTCTGGGAAAGTGCATTGTGCTCACTGAGAGAGACTCCTGGGACAATCCCCTTTAAATAGCATTTGTTTCTAAGTGCGATAGTTCATGTGAAAATGCACGCAGCGCTGGTTCTTACAAATGCTTCACCTCAGCTTGGGCTCTGTATAAAGAACAGGCTCGAGCAATTGCTGGATTTGCAGGATGTGGCCAGGAAGAATAAGGAGGGAGCAAAAGTTTGACACTTCTAATATGTAGGTGTGGAAGTTGGCTTTTCGTTGTCTCCCAGAGCTCCTTCTTTCATTGGGGGCTGCACAGGGGAATGCATGGGAGAAAGCAGGGCTGTGGCTTCCCAGAACACCGCAGCTGAAGCTTGCCAGACGCATGGTGACCATCAGAAGGTTGCAGTGATTAGCCCAGCTATTTAAATAAACATGGTTGAATTCTGTCCCAACAAGAAATGGTTGGCTCAGTGTGACGCTGCTGCACGGAGCATGCTTAGGTCAGCACTGCGTGGAAAAGAAAGAGAAAGAGATTGGATCAAAAACTCTCCCATATTGCAAAAGCCAGGAAGAGAGGGGTTTTGACTGGCTTCTGCTTGACTATAGGGAGCAGGAAGAGTATGAAGAACACCTCCCCCAGGGGTCTGGCTGAGCTGGGGATTCTGCACTTTTTGTGCTATGCTGGGTTTTCATACGGTTTTCACTATGGCAGTAACAGAGTAGATGCTAAGTCAGTCCTTGTGGGGCTCTGTGAGAGATCTGTCTCCTGAATTGTTCTCAGCAGCGTGCAAGACTATAGAGCCAGGGAGTAGGAGAGTCGCTGGGAACTAAACTAATACCTTATTTGCTCCTTTTCATATTCTCTCCTTTTTTTTCCTCTTATTTGCAAGTGAGTATGACCTGAAGTGTATTCACTGGCATTCTAGGAGAGCTGCTTGTCTGGGAGAGCGTCCTTGAAGCCCTGAGCCTTTGTACCTTGCTGTCAAGTACCTCTCTTCTTGAAGCATGTAGAAGTGAAACACAGAGGAGAGAAGCAACCTTGTATTTTGTTGGGAAAGACACTGAAGAGTAAATCCTGAATCTTGACTGATGTTTTGTTCTCTATAGCTCTCTTTAAGGCTAGACCCAGTGTAGGCTCTGTTTTGTTCTTGTGCTTTATGGTCAGCAGGCACAATCAATACTGCTCCAGGGATTACTGTGAGGCTACCCAAGGGGCTCCATATAAACTGGTTTGTCTGCTGAAAGCAGTAAAATAATAGCAGCACGGGACTGAGTTTACTGGTGGTGTGGCAGAGTTATACTGGCACAATTCTGCTAGTTTCAAGATAGAAGTTAGTATCTCAAAATGTATGAAGGAGCTGAGAGCTACTTTGAGTTAGCACAAAAAGTCTGTCCAAGTAGAACAGCAGACAACACTGTTTCAGGAATCTGCGCAAACAGGAATGGGCCGAGCTGAAAAGTCTCTGTGTAGTACCACTTTTTATTACACACACGCACTTCTTGCGCTACGAAAATGAACCAGCTTGTTCGGAGCTAAGCTTAGACACTTGCGAGACATTCCGTTGCAAAACTGCAATATGCCCTAAATCACTCTTTTTAGGCTACCTGGTAGTGTGTTTGAGACCATTATTCTGAAGCAGTCTACATCAACAGGCCCTACACTCTCCCATTCTGGAGGATGAAGATTTCAAATGTCCATCTCCTTTCATTTTGCTCTCCTATGAGGTAGCCTCAGCAATAGGGAGTGTGCACATAAACGTGCTTTCCAACATAGAGAACCACAGCAACAATAGCGACAGTAAGATTGGAAATATTTCTCTACTAGAAGATATGAAATAACAATATTATGAGTCTATTGCAAATTGCTGAAAGCCAAGTTCAAGACAGCTCCACTCTGACTTATTGCTTTTTATAGCAAAATCCTGGAAACATCATCGTCCTTTCCCTTTTCAGCCTTACACTGGAAGCACCTCTGCTACTTGTATGGCTGCCACTATACACATGTACTGTTGTATTTTATTTTGGATGCAATGAGAAAGACTTCACTGCAAAGACCTAGCTTTATGACGTCTCCTTGCTAGGGCTATGGTATAATTTTCTGTGTAGATCTTCATGACAATAAGGTGGTGTCTAGAAAGATGCCTGGAAAGGGTAGGAGAAAGGCAAGTAGCAAATTCTGCTAATCCAGAAAGAGCAGTAAGCTAGACCAGCCTACTGGAGTATCCTGAGACTGGTGCTCTCCAGCTTGAGACTTCCATGACTGACAGCAATTGAAAAGTATTTTGTTACCTCTGTTAGGTAATCTCCGTGGTCTCAACATCATTCGGTACGAATGATTCATGAGGCACAGAGTTTTAGTTTAACCGTGTTAGGTTGTGCACGATCTTTGTTTCTTCTGTGTGAAGGCTTATCCTAAAACCAATTAATTGTCAACAGTAGCTTCTCTGATAAAGTTAAATATTACTTTCCAAAAAAATTCCCTTTTCAGCCTTACACTGTGGTGCGTATTGTTTTTGCCGTCATGCGCACACATCGCTACTATTGGGATCGATAAGTAATGAGTCTGTTCATTGTTCATTAACAAGTCCTTTCAAGTTCCCAGATAAATAGAAACAAAGAGGTTTTCAGGCTGTTTCACTCCAAGCACCTTTTTCTTGTATTTTTATGGTAAGTGGATGGATTGATAGAGGCTGAAAATTTCATATGAAGCAACCTGTTAGCCTGCTGCTTCGAACCGTACCTTCCCCAGAGGAACTAAACCTTCAACTTTTCCCCACATCTCCTACCAGGTTTATCACAATATTTGGGGTTTTTTTTGCCACGGTATCCTTTCCAATTTGCCAGAAGTTAATGATATGTTTATGATCACGCCTGCCCCACAATATTAGTTATGATTTCTACGCTTTGATAGCATCAGCAATATTTTGTGCCGTTTAAAACCAAACATGCATACATTACTAGCTGACACTTGCAGAACAGCAGCAGAAGTGTTTATATCTTCAGAAATAAAGCTTGGCAAGCTTGTTGATTGGCTTAGATTTCCATATAGTATCATCTTTTATGCAAGTTACTTGTATAAAGATACAGAACAGTATAAAATAATGAGCTTAAAATCAAAATGTTTGCCCAGGGAAGTCTGCCTTATTAAACATTACTTAACAGCGACGCTAATCACTCACTTAACTCTGATGTTCATCTCCTAAAATGAAGGAAACAGCAAATTCATAGCAAGAATAATATTGCTGTTAATAAAGTTAGCAACTTCACATATAAATTTTAAATCCCCTTGCGTTACTAAAATGCCAATGAATTCTGGTCCTCGGGCTAGATACAGCAATAAAATTTAACAGACTGTGAACGTGCAAAATGTTTTATATAATCTGCAAATTTAAAAAATGATTGATAGGTTTTGAAAAGAGACACAATGTTCCTGAAGTCTAAACTTTTTCCAGTAATTACCACCGGGAAGGGATGACTAATTACAGTACTCTCTATGCTACACGATATACATAGCAGACAAATACACTGAAGAGTTTTCATTTAGGTGTTCTCTATTTGGTAGAATGAGTTAACCTATTTTTGGAACGAGACCTATGCGTCTGAAGGCTGTAGGCTGATGAAAGTCTTCGTACTGTGCTTTGCAGGATCAAAACATTTTCTGATGCTGCTGTAAGTCAAAGTCAAAGCTTTTGAATCCAATACAATATGCGCAGTTACTCAAAGTGCGATTACATTATCATTATTAAAATTGCCGTGCCTTTCGTTCAGCACTGCAAATGGTTGACATGCAAAACAGCAGTGGTAGGTTCTCGTAACACAATAGATACGTAACTTCAGCAATGGTTGAACATGGCAAGACTGGTGAGATTTCTGTTGACTTCGCATTTTCATCCTCTTAAGCCAACATCTTGTTTTCGAGAGTATTGATCATGTGAAAAATGTTTGTAGAAGCATATTCCACTCTCAGAAATCAATGTTGTGCTTACCTAAAGCAGAGGAGAAGACTATTCAAATCAGTCAGTGATAAGAAAATAAAGTGAGGCAAAGGGAGTAAAGTCCCTGTCTCCCCAATTCTCCATCCATGTGGAAAGATCTTTATTGACTTAACTTTCCTGAAAAGTATGGTTAGGAATTAGTGTCAGCCTATATAAAGTAAAGAAGTGACAACTAAGACCAGAAGTGAAGATTTTTCAAACGAGCCAAAGAAGTTCAGATGCTTCCTTGAAGAAAATCAACCTCCCTTAAGCTACCTGGAAAAATTCGAGTAGCATCCCTTGTGCGCTACAAAGCTTCCTCAACTTCTGACAGATTTTTGTCCCAGAAAACAGGCTTACCTTACAACTCTCCCATTCAACATTAGCTGACCCGATTGGTGCCACTTAAAGGGAGAGAGCTTGAAACCATTCCTCAAATCATTTGCTATACAAAACTTAGGTTCCCTATTGGAGCTTGGGTAAGATTATTGCTATTAGCTCTTGGATAAGAGGAAGAGATATTGCATTGAATCCGTTCTTGAGCACAGCATTTAGCACTTCTTGTCTGAACCACCTCACCTCCTGGAGCCTTGCTGTGATGAAAACAGTGTGTCTGGGCCTGGGAGTAGCTCCATCTGTAATTGCACATTTCACTTTTGGAGTTTGAAGGCCCAAAGTGGCTGGTAGCCTCACCGGGTACATTCAGCAAAATTTCCTGTGGAAGTTTTTTATGTCTTGAGCTGGGGTGGTACCTACAGATATGTGCCATTAAGAGAAAAAGAATTACGTTCTTCCTTGTACCTTGGCTTTGAATACGAATTCCTGACTGCATTGGGGTGAGGAAAGGTGTCTGCAGTGAAGTTGAGCCTGGGAAAGGGAGAGGATAGGTGTTTTAAACACTTGTATTTTGTTTCTGTGGTTCCCATTACCAAATTGGTAATTAAATATTAAATTCTTCAAATCCAGTCTGGTTTTCACACAGCAGTACTTGGTGAGTCACCTGTCTGTTTTGACCCATGAGTTTTCTCCCTCCCATTCTCCCTATTTTCTCCCTCATCCTGTTCAGCAGGGAAGAGTGAGCACAGGGCTGAGTGGGTGCCTGGCTGCTAGCCAGGGCCAACACACCACACTGACACAGAGACCTTTTAATGCACACTGACCCTGAGTCTTGAGCTGAGTTTCAAGAACATAGTTTCTTTGTAGTGGAAACATTAAGAAAGCTCTAAAATCCAGAGTAAAAAGTCCAGTGGTTTTACAGTATTTCATAGCCTGAAAACTAGTTATTTTTATAAACTTCCTCTGGTGGCCTTCAACATTTTCAGATTTAACATCACATTCAGAGAATTAAAATAACCCCAAAGACAAAAACCAAAAAAAAACAACCAAACAACCCTCAAACTAAAACATGAATAAACGGTATTTGAAATATCTTGGAGAAAATATAGTGAGATAAACAGATTTTAGGAGGAGTAGGATGAGAAAGGAGGGGAAAGGAGCCTGAAATGTCATTGTGAATTCTGTTTCAAGTGCAAATGGGAACAGCTTACAACAATTATCACTCCTTTAGAAAAGAGTTTTATACTGACAGCAAATGATGCTTAACATGCTATGCTATAACCACACACATCGTCTTCTGGAATGGCCGTTTGTTTGCTTGTATTCTTGCAGATGAACTGTTTGTCTTCTGTGTTTTATTGCTCATTTGTGCTCCTACACTAATGACCTACCTGCAAATACCAGTTTTGTTTCTCAGTGCTGAGAATACTGTGTAATTGTTTGGCAGTGGTGGAACCTAGTAAGTGTTTCACAGAACAGCTACCTGGTCTGTGCACTGATAATTATTTAAATTCCATCTGTAAAAAATGCCCTCACTTAGTTTCTATTGGTTTCCTAGGGACGTTTTTGGTTTTCACTACTCCTCAAAGCTTCCTATTTACATTATCAAGGATAAGAAAAGTAGATTGACAACGAATTTAGGATTCAAGTGTATTCTTACAATAGAGGCTTACTGAATTCTGCCTGTTACAGTCCAGACACAGGACAGAATTAGAAGCTGCTCTAGTGTAAAAATCATATTCTTTTCACTGTTTTGTTGACATTTTCTACAACTGCTGCAGTCAAGTGATGAATGACAGACGAAGTGTTCTGCATTTAATCTGGTCCTGTACTGTTGCAGTGTTGCAGTGCGCTGTGAATTGGCTTCTAAGCTGCACCTCAGGCATCTGTACTTGCACAATGACTCCTACACATCCCTCAGGTTCCTCACAGGCCTGGATGGTGCCTGCTTTGCAGAAGTGCTCAAATCGAAGGACTAAGGATAAAGCTTCTAACTATGGGGTGACAATTTCACCACAACAAAACAAAAAAAAATTAGTAATGTAACTCAGGCTCCAAAGTCTTTGGAGCACATCTGAAATCCCACTGTTTGTGCCCTCGCAGAGACGATGAGGTACAGTCTCTATAAGAATGGTTAACTCTGGTCTGTGCACTGAAAACAATGCTAGGAACTATCCGGGCACAGGCTACTGCAGTGGGATGCCCCTGTTCACAATTCTTCAGGAAAACTTTTGGTTAAAGGCAGACTCCAAAGAATTTTCAGGCCATCAGTAAAAGGCTTAGAGAAGCCGTGGCAGTTACTGCAGTTGTTGTTGGAGCACAGGAGTGTATTCCAGACATATTTACATATTAGCAAAGGAAAAACAAGTCTCTCATTTAAGAAGCCTTTTAATTCTATTTTTCTCATTGTGTTTTGTCCAGCCTTCCCATGCATCAATGAAACATTACTTTTCTCTTCTTCCTTGTGAGTTTTCAACTTCCTTAAAAGTCTCCCATTTTAATCAAAAGGAGCAGAGAATGAATTCACAGATGAACATATTTTCTTTCCTTCCCATCTCCTCAGACAGATATTCAGCAAAAAAAAGAAACTGTTTATTGCAAGCTTTTTTGCCTCTAAAATATTACCTTAGGAGAAAAGTGAGAAGGGTGATTTTATCCTATAAATAATGAACATTTGGCTTCTGGATTCTCCTCCTTTCTGTTTTGTCTCCCCTTGTTATGCGTATTCCGTTGTATTTCAAAGAATATTTATGGTACGACACTAACACTTTGTGGCATTCTTTGAAAATATACAAGCCATACTTAGTGGTTTTGTTGAATGTAACAATCTAAAATAAGCATCATTTCCCTGAGCAGAAATATACAACTTTATAACAGGCACCCAGTTCAGAGGGTTGGATAAAATTCCCAATTCTCTCAGAATTCAGCAAGGATTGCTCATCTAGTTAGGACTTCCACTAAAACATCTTTTCTTATCAATCATTCCCACAGACATTCACCTATTCAAGAAACTCTTGGGTCTAAGTACGTCTCTTTGCAAATCAGTCTTACTGTGTCATCAATGAAAGTGGGAATAAACCTATTTCAAATGATGATGTCAAGACTCAGTAGCTGTCATAGTATTTATGAGAGGAAAGAATTTGAAAACTGGGAGCAGATGGAACCTGTTGAACGGCTCGGTCATGTCTCTGTCTCACAGCACTAAGTCCTGGGTCCCCTGACCTTCCATGTGGTGCCTTTGGTGCTCTTGGGCATAATTATTACTTTTTGCAGGGTTACTTCTTTTCAGTTCAGTGTCTGTAATAATGTGACCGCTCATCTTTAACCCATCACAGTGATATTTTTCTACCATGAAACTGAGGATGTGTACATATACTAAGAACATTTTCAATAGCTGTGTCTCTGTCCATGAGAAAAAGAGTAAGAAGGAATACAGTTTTTTTTTTGGTCTCAGACTATAGATAATGCATTTCTTTTGTCCTTTTAAGTTACTCACTGCCCATATGTTTTTGGAGCACAGTGTGTTTGTACAGTCTGCAAATTTGATAAGGATAATTTTGTTATTAACCATAAATTGTCCTCACTTCATATTACAGATGCACACTTAAGCCGCTTCTAAGCGTCTGTCACACATGTCAGATTGGTTCCTGTAGTCAGCTGATTCCTTGGCACAACTGCCCTATTATGGCAAACAATCAGCATTTTAACTGTAATTTCAAGTTTAGATTGACCTGGGTCCTTTAGGTAATTCTATCCTTTATTCATAAGAAGCTCATTTTTTTTCCCAGGCACTATTGTTGGTTTTTGAATTTCAGTGTAGTTTCAGGAGTGTTTGCACTGGATACATTTAAATTGCTCTAAATTGGAAACCTTCAAAGGTGTTTGGCTTCTGGCATATCTGTGGGGACTGGTATGTGGGTGACACGCTCAAATTATCTTAGATATCTGGGTCAGCTGCTCTCGAGGGTTTACTTAACATTAGGGAAAAGTACTGCAGCACATTTCCAAAGGGTTTTATCAGATATGGTTGCTGTGTTGCACATAGCTCGCTGGGACTTGCCTACAGTGCTGCTAACGTGGAAAATGAATGTTTTTGCTAAACATGAGAAATGAGACTATAATAAAAGAATATCTGTGGCTTGGCCCTGGGTATCTCAGCTCTGCATACTTCTCCCTCTCATTGTAGTGGACGCTAGGTTCTGCCGTTAGCAGAAACCAGGCAAAATCGCTCTCATGCTTTAGAAACACTTTGCAGTTAGTTGTCTTACCTATTTGTGTCCGTGAGTAGCAATCCTTCCCAATAACTGAAAAGAGAAAAGCCTACCAGTTCATGAGTGTCTTGAGTGGTAGTTCATGCATATATATATATAAATATATATGTCTCTCTGTGTGATGCTTCAGATTCTGCAAAGTGCTTGGTAATATAGAGAAATTAAAACTCGTCAGTGCTTATATTGTCATACTAATGAGACAAAACTCACATTGAGTGAGAGTATTCAAGCTCACTATCTGTCCCTATCCTGAATCTTGGCTATTTGAATGACACAGGAGAAGTAAAGACAGCAGAGGGCTGGTGGATTTTTTTCCCACGTTATTAGAAGAACAAATTATTTCTGCTTCTCCTCCTCAGCTTCTCCATCAGCTTCTCCTGGAAAACAGCAGTGGGGTTTCTGAGTTTTTGCTTTTCCTTGACTCTGTCGTGTTATTTTTGAGATAATGCAGACTGACTCAGTTACCCTGCTCTCAAGCCTGAGAAACTACATTGCCTGCACCAAATGTGCTCAGGTGGGTGTAACCACAGCAGGAGAATTTGGCAGCGTGTCTGTGAAAAGGAACTAGCAAACAGGACTGCGTGTAACTTGGATAACAGGGAGTAAGGGAACATGGGCAAATCCACTCCAGCCTGATGCTTTCACCACTAGTTCACTCCCTCTATCTGGAGTTTTAATACTATATATAGAAAAATAAAGCCCACTAGCACCTCAATGCCATGAAACGAGATTTCCATTCAGCTGAAGCTTGTCCCTACTCCTACCTGAAAAGCTGCAGTATTAGTAACCACTATCTCCTTACATAGTTTATATTTCTAAACATGCTATTTCCACACCTAATCACAGCAAACATTAGAGTATGTGAATTTGTTGCATTCCTCTGGGAATTTGCCACTAGGTGTGGTGACTGCTTGCATCCAAAGGGATCCTAAGGATAAATGCCGGGTTCTTTTTCCTTATCCATTTCTCAGCCCCAAAGAATCAGTGGCATTCAATTTCCCTCTTTCTACATTCTTCCCACTCAATGTCCACCCACTGCTGTCACGTTACTGGTCAACACACCCAAATCTCTGTTTATTCCTGGGTTCTGGGAGATTTGTAGTGTAAACTCTAGCCTGTTACCATGTAAGCAGTGCAAAGGCTCTCAGTGATGCAGGTAAAGAACATGCTATTATTTGTATCAAATCATTGATTTCTGGAGAATGAGTCAGATCCTTTTATAAACCTCTATTAATAAAAAGTTTTACTTTTCTACAGATGAAACTAAAAACATTACACATATACCATTAGTTTGCCGGAAAAAAAAGAAACTAGAGAAAATATTAACTTAATATGAAGGCACTTTCTTTTATTCTAAAGGGAAGAAAAAAAGAAATAACAAAGTAACTCTCTAATATAATTAAATTTTAGAAGCTTGCTTGCAAAATCATTCTAAATTAAGTGCATTATTCATCCTGTTTTCTTCTCCACTCTTTCTGTGGTTATAGAACTTGCAAGCAAAAGGACCAAATACGAGGCACAGAGTGTCTGGAAAAAGAAGCTTTAAAACAGTGTTTGGCATTTTCCAGTTTATTGCACTGAATGTTAATGCACATTGGGAATTCATAAACACAGAGAAATGATTTAGACTTCCCTTCCTGTATAACAAACACAGCAGGACAGAGAAGTGCAAACCCTGATATTACATTGTTTACAGCTAGGATCCAATTATGTGAATAGTATTTTAATCTCAACTAGTTCCTTGCTCGTACTCTAGGCTATACCTCAATTCAACCTACGAGGAAAGGTTGGGTGAAGCGCGTGTAGTTTAGCTCATTCAGGTACTAGTATGCGGAGCCGTGTGGATGGACATGACTTCATGACGATGAGCCCGCAGATCCAAGCACTGGCATGTGATTGCCCACTGTGCTCCTCTTGTGGCCATGCTCCCTAGCCCAGTCCTGGCCAATCCCAATTAGCACTTTCCCAGGGAATACGCTGACGGCAGCAAAGGTAACAATAGCTGCCAGGTGGCACTGCAGTCCAGACCTCTTTATTGTGAGGGCCACAAAGATGATCCAGGGGTTGGAGCACCTCTGCTACAAGGATAGGCTGAGGGAGTTGGAATTGTTCAGCCTGGAGAAGAGAGGACTCCAGGAGGACCTTATAACTACCTTTCAATACCTGAAGGGAACCTACAGGAAGGGTGGAGAGGGACTTTTCACAAGAGTATCCAGCAATAGGACAAAGGGAGATGGTTTTAAACTGGAGGAGAATAAGTTTAGACTGGATCTGGGAAAAAGTTTCAGTATGAGGGTGGTAAGAGTCTGGAATAGATTGCCCGGAGAAGTTGCGGATGCCTCCTCCCTGGAGGTGTTCACGGGCAGGTTGGATGAGGCCTTGAGGAACCTGCTCTAGTTGAGAGGTGTCCCTGCCCATGGCAGGGAGGTTGGATTAGATGATCTCTGAGGTCCCTTCCAACCTAAGCCTTTCTATGATTCTATGATTTTGGGAAATGAAGAGGATATGGCTGTATAGATGTGACCTATGCTGTGACACTTGCTCTCAGGGCCAGCAAACAGGCACGGCTTGTTCTAGTTACTAACCTAGTTGTAGCTCCATGAGCAAATCCAGAGGGTTTGTGGTGGGCTCACTTCAAATCCCAGCATTGCTGTGGCTCCTGCTCTGACAGCAGAATTACAGCCAGCTCCATTCAGGTCAGACTGTGTATTGTGACCCGCCCAGTTAATGACAGCACAGCCTCTGCGGCAGCAGAATGAGGAACCATGACCTCACTGATGAGGCTGCTGCCTATGTGAGGAGCAATGTTCTGCTCTGGTTAAAAGGGGAAAAGTGCTAAAAACACACTTGGCCTTTCCTTTGAACTGGCATCTTTGTTTTCAATAGAAAGGAAGTGTTACCTGATGCACTACTCTCTCTGTATTTGACAGTGCTCATCCCCAAATTGTCTCACTCTGTCAAAGCAGAGTGGATCATCTTGGTATCACCTGCAAACACTCTTTCAAGAAAACAAATTCAATGTGTAGACACACACATATATACATATACACATGTATATGTGTATGCGTATAGTCCTTTTCGATCCCTTTCTGTTCCGGGGTTAGATAACATTTCCCCTTGCTGGTTTTAGTCAGATTTGCAAAGAAATGTCTCCCAAAACCATTGTTGGAGTAGTTTATTTGTCATGAGGGTAGCTGCCTATTGACTTCCTTCTCTTTTGGTTTGATCTAGGATTTTTGGAAAAAAGTTAAAACAGATTTTTTTGACATACTAAAATACTGTGTGTTTTCCTAACAAAAAGATCTCCATGTCTGTAGGCAGCAAATCGATTTCACATGATTCTAGATAACTGAAACAACTTGAAAGACATCTTTGGCAGATAGGATGGAAAATTAAAATATAAGGGAAGCCAATCCTCATTCAAACAAAAAATATCAACTTTGCTGTCCCTCTGGTAGGTTACACGCAGTGCAGACAAGTGAAATTCCTAAGTGAAAGAGTTAACCCTGCATCTTTTGTTTCACAGACTTGTCAGCACAAAAGTAACACTCTAGCACAGCTTAAACGATGTGTCTGTAATCAAGTTTTCCCAGGAAATGCAAAGAACTCGCACAAGTTTTGTTATATAACTCTAACATATTTTGCTGTCCGTGACACACCGCTATGGAAATACCGATTATTTCTATGGGACATCCTACAGTTCCACCCAAAGAGATCAGCCCTGGAAGGTTTGTCGTCCTCAGCCAGAGGTCTGAGCCAACCAGCTCTGCTCACACACAAGGTGTGTTAACTGGAGCAAAAAGCCCCAGTAATGTGACTGTGCTGCTTCCCGACCGAAGCAGCTCTGCGTGACACCGCCTGGCACAATGTAGGCACATCCCTAAGATAAATCTTCAGCCTTGTGTAAATTAGCAAAGGGCAGACTTATACCAGTTGACACGATCTGAAGATGTGAATAATGGTTTGCAATTAGGAGACGCGTCTGGATTTGAGAATGAAACATAAGCACCCAGTGAATTCTCCCCATTCTTGAACTGCCAGCTTTGCCAGGTCCTTCTTGTTTGAATTCTTAAATGTCTTGCCAAATTTTGAGTGGTAGAAAAAGGTTTTATTTTCTCGTAGCATTTAGAGCAAGTACTTAGGTTATTTAGTTATTGAATCAGCATGACTTTCTGCTATACAGAAGGCTGAATGCATTAAAAACATGAGAGAATGAAGATGAGCTTTCTGTTTAATATTATTCTTCCATATGATATTTCAAAATATTCATAAAGCACAGATTTTAAAGTCTGATAATCCACAAATCTCAGTGCTACACTCAAACAATGTACAGAATTGCATGATTGCATGCATCAAAAACTGTTTTTTTGATGTGTTCTCCCTCATTTTAATGTGGTACCTAGCAGCAAAGGTGAAAATGTCCATGGATAGTAATGACCCCCATTGGAGCAAAGCCTAGGAAATAATAAAGAAGTTTTTGAAAACATATTTGAAGTTTGAGACCTGTGAAAATTCAAAGCTCTTTGTTGTTAATTAATTGCATTAATAAATCGATAAATCAGAAATATTAGAAGTGCCTTCTCTTTCTTCTCAGTCTGTCACTGCTTAGCTTGCCTCATCTTTTCCTCTTCTATGTAATAGTCTATGACACTAAATAGTCACTAAGTGGGCCATTTCTCGCTCTTGGTATCTTTTTATGTGTGCTTCTCATACTCCCAGTGCATCCAATTGTGCTCCCTACGAAGGCAGGGCCGTGAAAAAAAGCAGACTGCTGTCAGGTGTCCTCAAAATCACTCACTTTTTTGTTGTGGCTATATCTTCCGTCTCCTGACAATTTTCTCTACAATAGAGTCATTATTAATTGGATTTTGATGTAGATTCTACTTCAAAAGCCTATTCTTTCCATTCCACAAAAAAAAAAATGGGGACAGTCTTCTCAGAATGTAGTGTGATTCATCCCCATCACCACTTAGCTTCTTCTCGTGGTCCTTTCTCTCTCCTCTCTCACAGTATCAATAGAGAGATTAATTTTACTTCTTACTGATCACCTACAACATTCAATTTGTGCCTTTATTTCAGAGGAATTTTTTAGTATTCAGAATTAACATTACTCTTGGAAAATAATAATAATAAAAAAAGGTTGGTGGTAATAACAACAACAACATTTTACTCAGTACAGAGTCATATGTAGATAAAGATACACCTACATGTAAACCAACAGTCTCTTCTTTTTTACTGTTGCCTATATTTGTTAGTTCTTCCTTTAGCTGGCAAAGTAGCAAAAATATCCTAGAGACGTTGTCAAGAAAGTTAAAGTTTTTATATTCTATAACATTGTTCTATAAATGTGTTTTCACAAAGATTTTGAGCCTTTTCGGAACAAAGAAGCTTCTTGCCCCTGTGATCAGATCAACGGCCATTACACAAACTCATACATGTCACACAGCCCTGTAGCATTAGAGAGACCATGAAATAATAACATTGCAGCACTGGAGACTGTTGTAGCCAGTAAATGTCTCTGGCTGCAAACAATCTCATCTCCAGATATGCTTCTCTATCAACTTTGTGGACACTGATTCCCTAATATCCTTATGATGGCTGCATTCATTGTGTTTGTTCATGCATTCAAGGTTCAAATATCTTCTGAAGTCTATCCAGGGTGGGGAATTAACAGCATCCTTTAAGACAATGGCAGAGATGCCACAAGCATAGAAGGCAGGAGCTGATTGTTCAGTTGAATCTATTAACTGGATTTTGGTATCAAAAGAGGATCCAAGGGGAAAAATGCTACCCAACAAGAGTCTTTGAAGAAAAGGAGGAATAAAGAGATGCTTCATCTGTCTCTGGTGCATTACACAGGAAAGTCCGGCCTTGGGGATGGACGAGGCTCCAGGAGCTGCTCAAGGATCATGTCTCATAGACCTCTCTTTGACCATAATCCCATTTCAGAGGGAATGAGCAGGAGTGATCTCTCAATCTCATACTAATTGTTCCTGTCTTTTGTCTGGAAACTTTAGCTGGGGACAAAAGTCTGAAATCCATTAAACACTTGCAGTATTTTCAAACAACGTACATCTGATAGCACTAAATTCATAACATATCAACCAATCCTTAATAGAGGTTGCTATTATTAAATAAAATTGCTATTATTATCCATTTGCAATGGATTTTTAAATCAACTGAATAGTGCTCTGACAACTGCGAAGTGATTATCTGTGTGAAACAAGATTAGGCTAATGATAATCCCACGTGATGCCACACACGGGCAAGGATTAGGAAAAACTCGTATCAGTCCTGTCCTTCTCTTCCTTGGTCCTGAATCTGATTTCTTGTGTATGTTGGCAGAGGTAGAATTGCAAAACTGCCCATGGGGACCAAATAAAACCGGGACAAGTTCACCAGACTGTTCAATCTATTTTAAACATGAACATGAATATGAACATGACACTACCACAAGCAAGTTGTTTAACCACAAGGAAACTCACCTGCATTGATTCTTGCAGTTGTGGGGTTTTTTTTTACTATATTATTTATCACAGGAGGCAATAAAGCATTAATGTTGGAAAAAAATCAACAATATGTAATACTTGTAGGAAATTCTTTAGGAGATTAAAGCTTTAAGTGAAGTCTCACTCACTTTAGGTATGATACAAAGTTGTACAGAAAAACTGTATGTCTAAACCAGATTTATTCAACTCAGTAAAATCCTAGTAATATAATTTTCTGAGTTTTCTGTCCCTCCATATTCCTGGGTTTAATTGCCACTTTAGTTTCCATTCGCACTTTTTGTCCCAAACACTTCAAAATGGTCTTAAAAAGAGCATTTCAGCAAACCATAAATAAAAACTAAACAGATGTGTCTAATGGTTTATAGGAAGCCATAAACTTTGAAATTCCACACTCAATTTCATTTCCCATGTTTTGAAATAGCAGTTCTTAATTTTAAAAGAAATGTCAGCTTTGTAGATTTCCCCTTGTTTGAATACTTTGAAAGTTCCTCTCTGCACTGTAACTCAGAAAAGCTTTTAAAATGAATTTCAGTTATGACTTTCAAACATATCTATTACAAATGGTCTAAAACTTCTCAAGAAAATAAGAAAGATAAGAAGGGTTGGCATTTTTTACCACCTTTTGTCAGTATTTATTAGTCTGCGTCACTAGTAGCCTACAGATTATATATAGTGCTTTTTATCTTCAGGGGAAAAAAAAAACTCCGAACTGTTAATTCGCAGACATTTCTTTTCAAGTTTTGCATACTTTTCTGGCACATGATTATTCTGTGATATATTAAAATGTAAGTTCCTCCTCTTTTGCTTTTCTATCATTTAAATAATTACCTGAATAAAGCCTGTGAATTATGGCTTTCACATTTCCCAGTTCAATCATGCTAATTTATCTTCTGGCAGAGAATTTCAAACAAAATTACTGTCTCATTCTGAGACATGATGTTAATAAAAGATATTAATTACTTCTTAGAAGGCATATTTCTTTATCTAGACCACAAATTTAAAAAGAGATTTGCTAGAAAAGAACAAACTCTGCTTTAACTCTCCCTTCTCTGACAAGCACAGGATTTCTCTCACTTAGACTCACACAAAAAAAAAGCCCTTTTTTTCTTCTGCTCATTGAAAAGCGTTCTATCTATTTCTTCTCTGTCCTCACTGACCACTGGTGCTGTCACTTTCTTTAATGCCATTTAGGATACATTTGCTTTTAAAACTCATCTTCCTAGCTTTGAAAATGTACAGGAAGGTCTCTGGTGTCTAATCAAAGCAAACAGAGAATACAGACTATATTCTACACGATTTTCTTTTCTACATGAAAGGAAATCCTTCCTTGTTCCGTTTCATACACTATAGCCTGCTGATAAACCAGGCGATTTTAACTAAAATTATAATAGAAGAAGACCATACAATAAAAAAATAATGAGCAAAGGTGCTGAACACATGTCAAAGGTTTTACACAGCATGACTTGTTCACCATTTACGAAGAAAATATCTTCGGATTTAGTTATCTGTCAGTCTGTCTGGGAAAGCATGGCTGGATCCGTTTTGAAAAGCTAAATATAAATACAAAATACTTGATGAAGTTTGCAAACCTGTTTTCGCTTTTCTGTTGGGGAGTGTGGAAAAGAGATGTGATTTTTTGAGGATTATTTAGCTTCACATTACAAAATTTCCTGCACGTTAACTTGGAATCATAATCTAAAATTGTCCTTTTATATGACACTTAGAGAGTGTTCACTGCAGGTATGGAAAAGAATTTTTGAAACTTGCAGATAGGAAATGTGCTTTCATTAGAGGCTAACAAGATTCTATTTCCATCGGTAATACTGTAATGAGAGAAAAGGCACATAAAAATTCCAGGTTTGGGGGGGATCTGTTACCCTCTCACAAGGAATTTGGAGGGGTATGTCCATTTATGCATATCATGTTTAAGGATCGTTGTTTACTCCGGCCAGAACTATTAAGTCCCTGATCTCCACCTAAGGGATAAAGATCAATCCTCTCTTCTATTCCACCACTTGGAAAAAAAAATAAAGAACAAAAAGCACCAGCTTTTAATGCAACACTAATGTTCTCTAAAATAATGCTTTATAATGGAGACAAAGAATCTATTTTAAATTGATATTGAGAGAATTAGCAGTGGAAGAGACAGGGCTAACTTCTTTTTTTAATTTCTTCCTTCAGTGGAACATAGCAAATAGACTATTCCGGCTGCAGATACTGTAGCAATGCAAGAGGATTTATTATGGGCTGGTTCTCTCACAATAAACCACAAGGAGAGAAGGAAACTAATTTACCTTCTCAAACAGTGTGGCCCAGAGATGCAAAGCAAGCAGCGAAGAAACAAATACATTGTGTTTTCAAATGATGCTGGAGCAAACTGTATTAGAGGAGAATTATAAAGAAAAAAAACAAACAACCCAGAAGGATCAGAAGCTAAAAATATAATGATCTCTCATTTTCCTTCCACTGTTACCCAACATTAAAGCTCGTTCTGTTGTCCTCTTGTTTGCTTGGACCCCATTTAATCTCTGCACTTCACTTATTTATACTCCTTCCAAGCACAGCAGGCAGTGGACTATGTACAGAAGCTTCCATTTGGGTTGCCCATATTTGTGTCAGTTGAAGCTTTCTTCATCCCCTGTTGCTGACTTCTACCCAAAAGCAGCAGAAGCTGATGCATTTCCTCCATTACCTTTTAGAAAGATCTGAAAGACAGTTTCCATTGAGGTACTCACCGATCGCTCTTCTCTTACGTTCTTTTACAAAACCACCATGAACAGGTTGCTAGTTCATCGACCAACCTACAGCAAGTCTTATATATTTGCATTTTAAGATGGATTCTATCACAATTTGCTTCTTAGTTTCTTAAAATATTGATTATTCTCTTGATTTTTGCTCTTCAGAGTAGTCTTGATTTCTGTTATCCTCAGCTTTACTCACGTTTTCTCCCAGACTAGGAATATTAGGTCCTGAAACTAATACTAGATCTAATCCTCCGCTGAGTAGTAAAATTTGAGTTAGGAAGAAAGGACAAAAAGTTGTATTTTCATACTTTATAGAATCATAGAATCATATCCTGAGAGCATTACAGCTGAGGCAAATGGGAGCAAGCAGAGTTCTCCAGTGTAAGCTCAACTGAAACTTACTTTTCATGTTCATTTTCATTTGAACTTAAATTCTGTAAGTTAATTGTAATTTTAAGTCCTTTCTGCTTTCTGAATCCTTGTAAGAAAAAAAGCCCTGCGTGTTTAATTAATAGATGGAGATAAATGCTTATGCAGGCATCCATATATAAGAAAACTGATTCAAACACGGCGAGGAAGGCAGAAGCACACTTCACTGTTAACATTTGGGCAGAAATTTAGGATGAGATTTTATTGAGCACAACTCAAATGTTTATTTTAGAGGGTACATAATGCAAAGGCTGAACTTATACAATGAGCAAGAAATAATATTCCAAAGGCTGAAATTTTGCTCAGATTTTTTTTTTTAAAGGACACCTCAGAAGAATGTATATGAACACTCAACGTGAAAAATATGAGAGAAAAATAGAGTAACAGAACATCAACCATTAATTGACCAAGCATCATATAAGTGGGCAATGTAGAGGGAAGGTACTCAGCAGCCTTAGGTAATCTCTGGGGAGAAGAGGAGCCAACACCTTCCACAAACTAGGAAGAAAGGTATTTTAAAGTAAGCAAGGATGTCAGACGTGTCAGTGGCGAGAATACAAACCTGTGAGATGAACACAAGATCACACGGCCTATAAAACGAAATGGCCTTTTAAAACAAACCAAATTCTATCCTGGGCAGAATGATAAACAAAAGGGAGAGCTCCAAGCTGAAAGCAGCCGACATATTTCAGCGTTAAGAGATCTATTTTTAATGTTCCTTCTGACCACATTTTGTAAATATGCTAAAAGATAGTGCAGAGGAATGGAAAAAAATTCCAACTCCCTTAGACCAACAGTAGTGATCTAATTAAAAAAGATTCCAAATGACTCCTAAACCTCAAAGCTGGCTAGGAAAACTACTCACTGCATCCTAATCTCTAACTCACTAGGGTCTCCAGTGGGGCTGAGACCAAAATTTAAAGGCTTACTTAGTCCTTTTGGATCTCTGAGCTTTCGGTCTTTTTTCCCAAGGAAGCCACTCCTCTTTTTATTCATCTGGCAACACATGGTAATGTGTTTGATATTTCTTTTTGCTTCTCATTCCCATTCCTGTAGCTGGAATCTCCATTTGCTGTAAAACTCTAAAAAGTTTTTTATTTTAATTAATGTTCAGGATATTGTTCCACATTTCTCACAGAAGCAGCTTTCTAACCCCACAGTGCAAATTCCAAATGGGAAGCAATATGGATAACTTTTGAATGCACTATCCTGTTTGCTTACTGCCAGGGCTTTCAGCTTTACCATAGAAGTTAAACGACCAAAAATTCAGCCTTTTATCCCAGGTACTTGGGAACACCAAGTGTAGGTGCTAATCAGTAGAAGTCTCGCCCTGATCCCAGATATATTATGTATGGATGGATTAGCTCCATTGTTAGCAATTTGTTCCCTGGATTGTGAGGATATGTTCCATTAGCATAAGTGAGACAGGATATTCTCAAGAACTTTTTTTTCATATATTCATTTCCATTGCCATTGTCCGTCATCAAGATGAAATGTTATAACTTTGAAATCAGCCTGTCACTTACATAATTTGAAAGCCTACTTACTATAGAGCTTTCAAGCACACTACTCCTACACACATGCACTCCTAGTCAAATTAACCTTCAAGCCAATGAATATTTAATTTTTACTTTATTTTCAGCATCTCGTCTCTCCACAGTAAGTGTGTACTGGATAAGAACATAGCTGATAAGATGCTAAATTCTTTGAGGCACAAGAGATGAAATACAAAGAGCAACTAACTCTTGTCCTGAATACAGAGAGCCCAAGTCCAAAGATAAGAAGACTGTTAAGTGGTGAAATGTAGACAGAAGGCAAGGGCAGAGAAACTCTGGAAAGACATGGAACATCATTTGCTACCTTGACAGCAGCACTAAAAGTGGGCTAGTAAGAAAACTAAAGCACTGGAGGCCACAATGATACATTAAAAACAGATCAATAGTATGAAATGTCACATGTATCTTCTTTCCAGTATTTTCAATAACTAAACACTGACCTTTATAAAGAGGTACAGAGCTGTGAGAAATAATCTGATTCATTTTGGCTAATGCTATAAACCCAGAGACATCAAAGAGAAAAGTCAAGCCAAGAGATATTGCTTAAATTTTAAATAAGCTAAAGGCTTTCCTTTACTAAAAATGTTGTCTTTTCAGTAGAGTAACAAAGACTCCTACAATCTAGATCAGGAAGTTCGAATTTTCAATAGTATCACTATTTTGAGAAAAGAAAAAAACCCAAACAAATGGAAAAAAAACCGAACTGTGTCAAAATTACTGTTCCAGAAGTATAAAAGCATTTTATGTATGTCTATTGGTCTGATGGAAATTTCACTTGTACGCTTCCTCATATTTAGTTTCAAATATTTTGACCAGAGCATGTGCCAGTCCTTAGATTAACCAGGAATGTTCCTATGAAGTTCAAATTATTTCTTTTTGTCAGGCAGAGGAGTGTTTTGAGACTGCCTCATTTCTCATCTGTTTGGCCTACCCATCTCTTGGTTACACTGAACTCAAGCTCTCCCCTCTTCCTCCATGACCTCCAAATGGAATGCCTCTTACAATTTCAAAATCTCAGAATTTTTGCAGGATAAAATTGCTGTTTTCTAAGCAACTGTAAATTATAGGCTTGAGTACCATGAGTAAACTGCTAGATTAAATGTAAACTGTTTTTTCTACTAGTTTGATTTAAAAATATTTGAGAGACTGAACACACTGATAACAATAGCAGGGAAAATAGGATGTTCCTGCATTGTTGGGATGTTGTCTAATGCTAATTTCCCTACTGACAGTATTTGCTGTGTTTCTCTCAAAGATTATGAACCACAGTAGGCAAGCAAGGAGAAGAAAAAACAGAAGTACCTCTTTGTTTACATCTGATTGCAATGCTGGCCTTACAAACTCGTGCAGCTCTTTAGGAAAAGCACGTCTTGCGAATTGCCGGTGCATTTAAAGGATTTCTAAAAGGATTTAGAAAAGTAATTTTAATCAGGCACGTTCCACCTAGGTTTTGCATTTGGTTTTAGGTCTGTTTAGGGAGGAGGGATATTTATACCGCGATTTTGAATCTATTATTCATGTGTTAGCTGTCCATGTCATGAAGAGCTGATCCTGGATCTAAAGAAGGTATGCAAAGCTACATATCCATCTCTGCAGAAATCTGATTGTTGGGATTTATAGTTACAGCATCTTTCTTTACTAAATGTTTTCTGTGAGGCTCTAATTCCATATGTTATTGCACAGGACAGCAAGAGGAAAAACCTTTAAAGTACCGAAATCAATGTGAAAAAATAGCAGTAATAGCAGTGAAAAATAGCAGTGCCATAACAAAAGCTGGAGTTGCAAAAAGCCAGACTATTCTTTTGTGCATTCACACATAACTCAAGACTGAAATCCATTTCAATTATTTCTAGGTTTAGAGAAAAAAAGTAGAATGAAAGTGCTTTTGAAAAAAACAACACTACAGTTTACTTTCTGTTTTAATACTTTGGATTGTTTTCTTTTTCTTCAGAGACGTACTCTGCCTACCCACGAGGCAATCGTGTATCTTGGAGAGGGTATTATCTGATGCTATAGCTTACATAAGAGGAAAATGTTCTCTTTCCATTCCTCTTCTAGCTAGCCAGAACAGCCACATATTTCATGGGTATCAAGCAGGAATACTGAAAGTGTGTTTGAGACAGTGGCTTCTGAATCCCGATAGAAAATTTTTCCAAACAGGAAAACTAGCTTCTGGCATCACTCTGAAAGAGCTGTAGTGTGAAAGCAAGGCTCAATATTATCTTAAGACCCAATACGTTCCTTTCAGTGGGAAAATGGGAAGCCATCATTTTACATGAAATTCCCTAAATAGCCCTGCTGATGTTTTTTTTTAAAGTGGAATTTCAGTTCTACATGCCGAAGGAGGTGGGTTGCTGATTAAAGTTGTTTGATCACACACCAGCAGACTGAAGACCTCCCACTGTCTGCTCTAACTTCTCCTTCACTTTCTCAAATGCATGGCTTTACTATTTTGACTTCTTCTGTAGCCTTGTGTAATAAAAGCAAACTCATTTGTCTGGTATGTATTTATATCACTATGATACCAGCCCTCTGTTTTCACAAATTGGTTTTCAGCGTGTCATTTCCCTGCATCATCAAATCATAGAATTACAGAATGGTTTGGGTTGGAAAGGACCCTCAGCATCACCTACTTCCAACCCCTCTGCCATGGGCAGGGACACCTTCCACTAGACCAAATTGTGCAAATCCCCGTCCAACCTGGCCTTGAACACTTCCAGTGATGGAGCATCCATAACTTCTTTAGGCAACCTGTTCCAGTGTCTCACAATCCTCATAGTGAAGAATTTCTTTCTAATTTCTGATATAAATCTACCAGTACGAAGCCATTACCCCTCATCCTATTACTACGAGCCCTTGCAAAAAGTCCCTCCCCAGCTTTCCCGCAGGCCCCTTTCAGATGCTAGAAGGTTACAATAACATCTTCCTGGAGCCTTCTCTTCTCCAGGCTGAACAGCCCCAACTCCCTCAGCCTATCCTCATAGGAGAGGTTCTCCAGCTCTCTGATCATCTTTTTGGCCCTCCTCTGGACCCACTCAAACAGGTCTATGTCCTTCTTGTACTGAGGGCTCCAAAGGTTGTTACCTTAAGAGTCTGTTACCCTCTTGCACATTCTAAAGCTACCCCAAAATATTTATGATGAGGTGCTCATCCTAATATAGAGTTGAAAGTACATTCCTAAGATGAAGCTGCTTTTCAATATATATTCCAAGGAAAAACTACTTGAAGACAGTCCTAGAGTGATGTATTTGGCTGGTACTTTACAGATGCTACACACAACAGCTGTCCAAAAGAAAAATTCATGTCAGGATAATTAACAATACATGTCGTCACTCATTAGGGTCAGCACGCAAAACTCTTGCTGCTGGCAATATAAGGGACACACACAAGTCGGCCAGTGGCAAAGACGTGTCACTCCCTCTAACCACAGAAGGAGGGAACATGAGATCTCTGCTGGTAATAAAGAACTTTCTCAATTTAAATTCAGTACTCTTGTTGGTTTTCCACTTTAAGCTTACTCAGTCAGATAAAAAGATTTGGTACCATGTATATGAGGCTGTAAACTGCTGCTTAACAGAATACAGAATGCAGAATACAATTCTTCTCCCACAGAAGGGAGGAAATTATGTTTGTAACGACACTATTTCTTGAAAACCAGCAAGATTCACAATAAACTACCCAATGAAACAACATCATATCTTTTTAACCTACATAATAAAAACAATGTGAACACATGATACCTTTTTATGAAGTGACTAGAGTGTTACTGAAGGCAGACAAAAAATATCCCCTTCTTGAGGAGTCAAATTAAGATAGAAATAAAAAGGCAAACGTAATTTCCTCCAAAATTTCAGAATATTACGTGCAAGAAGGCATGATTGTAACTGTATAGCTTGGTTACAGTTTATGTATATACGGAGTTCTCAGGATTGTACGTAGTCAGGTCACCATCTAACTGGTTATTAATACAGCCTGACAGAAATCGTGCCTGTACAATTGCAAGAGAGCTGTTAAATTTTTGTACGCATAGTTTCGTTGCACAAATATTAGCCTGAGTTTCTTGCTGCAGAGGACTGAGGTCATGTCTACACCAGAAAATTCTGGCAGGACTTTGGGTTGATTACAGCTTGTACACATTGCACTCAAAGGAGACGTAGGTACTTACTGAACTTTATTTGCTAGAGCCCAGTGTCCTCCCCTTAAAAGTTCATTTTGGCAAAAGATAGGGCATACACGCTTTTGATTGACCCCAGCAACTCTGCTGAGCACAGTTCCTCAGGGACATCTTGAAGTGCATTGTGGTATATCAACGAGGAGCTCAGGTTTGAATTCTCATCCAACCCACGATGTTTTTCCCGTTCTTTGACATTCTCATTTCTGTTTTAGATAGTTCATGATGGCTTTTCATCTTTCTGTTCAATCTCTCGATTAGAAATAGGGCCCCAAAGAGACAAGTAGCATAACGGAGCCCGCTCCCAAACAAAAACTCCCTGCGGTCTCTACTCCCAATCCAGCCAGCAGAGCTGTGGCAGACACCAGCTGGAGTGGCTGATGGTGGCAGTGCATGAGAAGGGCAGGATGTCCTCGCCATTTGATGATCAGCACCACGCAGCAAAGCAGCAGGGAGCAAGAATTAAAGAACGTGCCATGTTATACTGCAGTACAAATCCAGGAAAATCACCAGTGACCCCCAATTTCACCAAGGTTGAAATGTCCTCTGGCACAGAGACACTGGTGACAGCAGATGAGATTGTGCATTTGCCAGCCCTCAGCCCAGACACTGATTCACTGGGGGTGAGTAGGGACAGGGATTTTACAGCAGATATAATCCCTTGCTTAGCACTATTACATGGGCTCGATCTGCTCTGGCATAGCACAATACCCTCATGGCCACATGGATGCACAGCCTTCCTCTTTGGTTTAATAGCCGTAATTTGGCTCTGTCTGGCCAAGGGAGTTACGAGAGGCAATGAAACTGGGGCTGTGAAGCCCAGCATGGGAACAGACTGTCCGTCAGGTGTGCAAGGACTGTGGCAACAGGAATAACAGGCCATTTGAAATAATGAAAGACCTGAAATCTGGGAGAGGCAACATTGTGGTGCACAGTCCCATTTGACTCACCACATTGTGCCTCTGGTTACATAGGAACAGAAGAACAGCTACACTGGCTCAGAGAAAAGGTCTAACTAACCTCGTGCTTCTCTGACAGTGGCCAGCAACAGATGCTGAGAGAGTACAGAGGAGGCCAGGCGAGTGGTGGCACTTCTCCAGAACACTCCCCCAGCCTCAGGATTTCCCAGATCAAAGGTTTTCACATTGTATTCCATAGTCTTTGATGAATTCCTTTTCCAGCAGTTTGTGTTGCTGCTTTTTGAAAACCTGTGAAATTTCAGTATCCATGATAAGCTGTGGTAAGAAGTTCTTCACTTTTTTGAGAAGTTGCCCATAAAACTGCATTAATGAGTTTGCTTTGAACAGGTAACTGATTTAATCTGGTGCTCATCATATTTTATACTGAAGGAGACAGCAAGAAATTGCTTGCTATTTACCGTTTCATGGCCATGTGGGACCTCACCCATGTAGCACCCAGACTTGTGTAATGTAGATGCTTCATGAACAGCATTCACTAGGTGGGGAAGGTATGCGATGCTCCGTTTTATAAAAATAAAATCTTTTCCAAAAAAAACAATAGGAATACAATGTTGAGGCCTACATTTGTGGATTTGAAGAGCCAATGCTGGTCTTAGAAGGCCGTGTGCTTCCTTGCTTTATACTGACTAGCAACAGAGAACTGTTTGCTTTTTTTCTGCACAGGGACAACAAAGCTGTTGAATGTGTACCAAACAGACTGAAAAATCCTGGCAGTGACTCATGGCCCGCCTGAACTGTAATCAGTAAGTATTCTTATTGTTGCTACTGTATGTTATGTTTTCCATAACATTTATGGAGCAAAAACTAGTTGGATGGAGGAGTGAAGTGTAAGGATTGCGGATTTTGAATAACCTGGCACAATTAGAAGAGCTCAACAAGGCTGTAAAGATCCCTTTAACAGTCAGTCAAAACTACACAGCATGCTGCTTTTGTCTAGTTGTTTGCATAGTTGGCTTGGATTTGGATTTTTCCTAACTTGTAAATGCCTCTTATGAATAGGGTAGAGGGGATGTTAGAGCCTGTGTGTATAAATAGAAATGTCATACTCATTAGCTAGTTCATGATTTGAAAAGATACCAAATCGTGATGAACAATGAGCAAATAGCAATCGCACTTCAGAGCTTATGAACTTGGACTTTTGGGTTCTTTTAAAACCTGAGTCACACTAAGATGTGTGTGAAGTGTTTTCAGACGCATCCTGTATTTTTTCCCACAGGCCAGTGTATGTTCCCTTTTAGCTATTTGCCTTGTGGTCAGAAAGGGTGTCCTCTTTCACTTGCGGCAATGAGGATCCAAACATGGCTGGAAGTCTTTTGGTAGCCAGAAATGTATGTTTTGGAGAGAAGCACCAGATTATCCTTTGCCTTTCTTCATCTAATAGTGCAACTGGAACAGCTGATGTAGTGTCCTGTCCTTTCTGGCTGAAGAGTTATGTTGCTTGCAGAGGTAATTTTAATTTGGAGAGGGAAAGCTGGTTTAACTAGCAAGAACTTTAGCTAAAACTTTGCAGTAGAAGCTAAGTTTGAGAAATAGTTTATAAAAAATTCTGAAAAAAAAACCCCTACAGTCCTAAAGGACAAGCACAAAATGGAATTATTTACCATGCTGCAGATCATGACTGATCCTCTAATGCAGTGCTTCGTATTAGAAAGGCACTTTGTGTATGAAGGCAGGAATATTTCAAGTGTTTCTTGGCTTTCTTTTTGTGAAAACTAGATAATCATGGGAAAACAATCACACTGACACTGATCTCCTATGGTTTAGAAACTGTGCAGGAAATACTGTAAATAATCAGCAAATCAACATTTGTATTTGTTTTACATGATAATGCCCACAACACAATGTGCCAGTTGGGAAACGTTATTCAGAAAAACACTTGAGGGAGGAATCCTGCCAATGATAGCTGTATCAACAAACACCAACAATAACACATATGCTTCTACATAATTAGGACAATGGGCTTTATTTTTAAAACATAGTTTTGTTCTTATGGATTAACATCCTTGTTACCTTAAATGACTCAGTCTTTGTTAATCTGAATGTATCTTCTCATGTTCACCAAATATGTAAATGTCTACCAAAATCTTACTGAAGTAGCTGCTAAATCGAGTTTTGATAATCTCAAAGTACTATTCTTCTCAGCTTCTGCTCTGCTACAGCTCCTCCATGCAGTTTTCTGGTGTGCTCCATCGCCTTCCTGCCTCTTTCTAATGCAACCGTCCACTGCTCAGCCTTCTGCTTCTATTTGGCCTCCTGCTTGCTGATGCAGTGATAACACCACCTGGTTTAAGCTCTGGTTTACAAGTGTGTTACACAGCCCACAGTCAAGGAGATGAGGCAGTGAAAAGGACTGCCAGGGGAAATTAAATAAACTCGGGATTTATCCATCTTTAGAAAACCATGCAAAATCTCTTCATCTCTCTCACATCAAAGAGTTTTTACGGCAATAGTTCCTCCTTCTACGTGCCCTCCTACCTCTCCTTGAAAAAAAAAATCTGTAAAAATATATACAAGACAAATAATGAAGTCAGTAAACTTCCCAGAAAAAGATGAATACCAATTGACTTCAAGCAGAAATGGACACTCTAAGAAAAGAAACTCATTAAGCCCATTAGGAACTTTGCAATTAAGAAGTGATTTTACACAGACAGTGCCCCCACAGCATGACATTATAAGATCCAAAGAAAGGATAGGGAGAGAGAGAGAGAGAGAGAGAGAAATGCATAGGCATGAGATTTTAGAGCAGAATCAAGACAGCTGGCAAAGACAAGAAAAAATATCAAAGCTCTCTGTAAATATTCTGGGCCTGATACAGGTATTAGCACAAATCGGTCTTACTCCCTTGAATTTAGTGGAACTGTATAATTTACAAGAGCTTAATGTGAGCCCGTATTCCTCTTTTGCTGCAATTGGATGGCTAAGAAAAGAATAAGGGGGCTGTTCACTGATAAAATTAAACACAAGCCGTATTTTCTAGGAAAAGTCACATGGGACAATAGACACGTCATTGCCCTGTGTGGCTCTATACCAACCTTTCTTCGGCCAGCAAGTGGCACGTCTGTCTTTGCAAAGGTGCTTCTGTCAGTCCATGATGTTATAATGAGATTTTACCACAGGAAAAATAAAGTTTAATTAGTATCCTTTTGAAACTTCTGACATGCACACACATGCAAACCGATTTTGACAAAATGTTGTACAACCTACTTTTGGATCAAAACATCTCCAGGCTTTACAAACAAGGCTCTGACTTCAAGAGCACCTGCGCTCTATTTTCATTCCTAACGCATCCTTATGCTTGACTTTTTTATTCTTAACCATTAGGCTGTGACAAGAAGGTACAGTATCCAACAGAGCTTGGTTCTGTTTCCTTTCAAAATTTATATTTGGAACTTTATTAAGAAGAGGGACTTAGTTTTACTTGTTAGCTTTGTTGTTTCGACTGCCAACTGGGGTGACTTTATGGTCCTCAGCGCCCCCACGCCTATCTTCTCTTATGCATCAGTACACTGGAGTGATAGAAGTGTACATCAAAACTCACGTCATTTGGAGTTCCCCCCTCTTCCCCACACACAAAATACTGCCTGTGTATACGCTCTGCCCTTCCCACAGCAAGATAAAGAGGCTTAATATTCTCCTGGACTCTGCAGGATCTTCTTTTATCGCCTTAGCTGTGTTCCATAGAACAAAAGTGACATCACAGAGTGGCTTTCTGCCTCTTTCCACATTACTTTCAACTTCATGTCCTAAGTTTAGAATGTTTAGAAGGATTTTAATTTTTACTTGGCAATTTTAGTTTGCATACATCATTTGTATCTTTTTCTTGGGATGTATATTTTTAGATCAGTGACCTTTTGGATGTATGATTCATGCTGATTTAATTTTTTCCAGCTGGTACATTTTCTCTTAAGCTGATACAAATGCAGCGCAACGGATACTTTTGCAATGAAACCAGTCATTACACACCTGTGCTCTCAGGTTTTTTTATTGGAAATAGATAGATTTTCTTTTATTCTAGTCTCTATTTTTTTTCCCAGCATGTCTGTAATAACCTTTCAGAGGGAAAAAAAAACAGAATAAAAGAGCACCCAAGCACCTGTACACTAATGCCTCCTGTCACAGACCAGGAGTTATTCCAAATCAGGTAACAACCCTATTTGATTTATTGTGGAGCTATTAAAAGTCAAGTACACCTTCTATTTATTAATGCAAGTAACTAACTAGATGAAATATTTTGTGTATCCCTAAGACTCCAATAAGCTCTTCAAAAATGATTTTGTGATTCCTTGGGTTGCCACGTACACATATAGTTCTTAGACCCACTTTCCAGAATATTAACAAACATGTCCATCAGCAGCTGAGTGTTCAAAAAAATGAATGGCATAGTCTGTTATTTGTCCACCTAGGAGCAGACCTGAGCTTTTAATGTTTTGGGTTTTTTTCACAGAATCTATATGTAGAGTGTGGGAGCAAAGAGCATTTCCATGCTTATGCAACTGGGCATGTGTTCTTTCCGCACTCTTATTTTGTCAGGAGAAAAAAAATCACCTTGCCATCTCCAGCCCTGGTCTCCCCACCCAAATTCTCCTCTTCCCCTACAAAACCCACACAGACACACAGACTTACTCACAGTTTGAGAATCTGATTCACCCTTAACCTTTGAAGGAGGGACAGGCTTCACTTCCGTATTACTTCTATACTTAGAAAGACACTTGTCTGCTCCTACATTTTCTGCATAAAAGGGGAAATTATAAATAGTAGCAGGAAAAAAAAACAAAGAACTAAAGCTGTAACAGGACTCTGAAAATGAAAGCCTTGGAAAAAAAACCTGAGGCCTCTTCATTCAAGTACAAAGGCAACATCAAGGTTCACAATCATATGATGTGCAAAATGTTAGGAGAGAAAAAAAACCAAGGAAGTTTTCAAACTTTGATCCTCAATGCCTTCTTATTGTAGTAGGCAGCAAGCAGCAAAATCCATAAGGAAGCAGTAAGCCAAGGTACCAGTCAAAAACCAAAAATGCATAGATATAATCAGATCTTGGAAAGTGGCACTTAAATGTGCTTCAAACATTTCCATTTGCAATTATATTAACAGCATTCTATACATTGGATTCTTTTTTTTTTTGTGTTCTCTCAAGTGAGTGCAATGTTCTTAACGGTTCTGTGTTTTGCATAATTTGTTGTTGTCTGACGTGCTTCCATTTGTCCAGCACTTACTCTGTGTGAACCCAACGAGAAGATTAAAGCACAGACACCCTAGCAGGCATGGCATAAATTGTGTATCTTTTTGGAGGACAACGGTATTAAGTAGTTTTACTATGAAGATGTTGAACTCGTGTCTAAATGCATAAAGAATTGCTGGTATTATTTTCTATGAAATGCTATTAGGCATGTTTAAGGAGCTGGTGATATAAATAAAAAAACTAATCAGGAATATATTCTCTAAATGCAAACAAAGAGATCAGTTGACCGTTATTTGGGAAGATGCTATTATTTGTTTTCAGCTGGTAAAATATTTCTGAAAATGTTACACACACAGATTTTACATCTATTTTCAGGATAATGTTAATTCTGGAAGTATTTAGTTACTTGTTGATATCTAGTTTTCACCATTAGCTACAGTACCAAAGAAAATAAACTCATTCTTCTGGGAGCAGAAACCACTCACATGCTATAAATATTGAGCATCCAATATGAATAGTTTGCTAGCCATCTACAACCTGAATTTTTCTTAGTACTCAACAAATACTTAAGAATAATAGTTACACATGTCAAAAAAAAAAGAAATACTTTCAAAATACTTTTACACAAAAAAAAACCACTACAATTTCAAAAAGATGTTGGGCCTGATACCCTGGTCATTCCTACTTTTGTCAGTGTTCACTTCAATTCTTCTACAGATATTCTGGTCATGTTCATGGGATCACATTCAAAATGAACAGATAACAGAAATGGCCTTAAATTTTAGCAGAACAGGAGTTAATGGAGAAAAAGGAGTCAGCTTTTGTTCTAGTAATAACACTTGCTTCTGACTTTGACTCACACTGCTCTGCATTATGAAAAGCCTTAATGCAATCAATGTCATCACATTAATACAAAATCAGACAGGTAGTATAATAAAATAATTTAGATTAGAAGGCACTTCTGGAGGTCCTATAGTCCAAACATCTGCTCAAAACAGGATCCAATTTCAAAGTTAGTCCAGGTTGATGTCAGATCAGGTAAAACCAGAAAATAACCTGGTGACCACCACCATGATTGTTCTATGATACTTTGAAGTTACATCAACTACTAAATACTGTTCCAAATACCATTTAAAGACGGTAAGAGTGTTTAGTTGAATGATCTTAAGTTTTACACCTTTGTCAAGAGTGATTAATCATTGGCTCTTCTCATAGAGGAGAGATGATATTTAATCTCGGTTCTCAGCTTAACACTTAAACAGACTGCTGAATGTTTTCTAGAGGGCTTCAGCATGGACAAGGCCAAGCAGTTTAGCAAGAGCATTGCCTAACACAAGAAAAGGGCTAAAAGCTTAAATACTAGAGCAATGTCTCGGACTCTTAATGCTGAGCTTTCAGGCTCCATATTCTTCAAAAATCCTAGAGTCTCGTAAGTATTTCAAGAGTAACACAAAACTAAAATGTAGGAGTGGAACGAAAACGAAAATAAAAATAAACGGAGATCTTCACTGTGCAAATGGAACATCGTAATAGTAATAGCAGCCTGACACTGGTGCTGGTTAGAGCTATATTTGGTACTCTAGAAAGAAGTAAACTACAGTAAAATACATCAGCTAATAAAAAAGCGATCACAACATTAGTATGAATGACCCAGAACGAGTGTTGGTGAAACAGCTAACACAACTTTCTAGTGTAACATTTTAAAGATGGTAATAGACATCAGACACGTTATATTTGCATCGATATTCTCAGTTTACACGTCTTTTATTAACTGAAAGAATTGATGCTTCGTGAGGCAATTTCAATTTCATAAAACAATATCTCTGCCGTAAAATCTAAGGTAGAGACCGAATTCTGCTGAGCTAGATCATTCCAAATTAATTAATCAGGAGCTCTACAACTAATAATTCTAATTAACAGATTAGGCCACAAAGGGATTACTGCTTCACCAGCCACTTATGTGACTGTTGGCCGCACACTGGGGAAAAGGGCTCTGCAGGGTTGCTGCAGATCCCCGGCACTGATGAACAGCAAGATGTAGAAGAGTGTAAGACTGAGAGCAAGGGAGCATTTTCTTCCCAGCAGTCCCTCAGAGGTAAGGTGATAACTCATAGGAGAGGTACACTCCAGTAGGCAGGTTTTCCTGGAGCAGCTGGAAGGCAGAGATAGCTTTCCCAGGCTGCCCTGAGGCTGATAGAGCAACACATTACTGATGGTTCTTGCTTAATTGCAAATTGATCAACACAGTCTGGATAACTGTGTTGGCAAGTGAGAGCACTTAGCTCCTAGAAAAGAACTTGGGGTCAAAGGACAAGCTTCTTGTTCGCATGAAGTTTCAAAGGTTGTTTCAAGGGGAAAAATGAAAAAGCAAAGCTTAGGCCTGCAACTCTAAATCTTTGGTGCTTAGAGTATGCAAATATTTGCATGTTTACAGCATGCAAAAAATGTATCCTAATGGTGGAAGAGTTTCCAGTGGGTGAAAATAAATTATCAGCATTTGTAACTACTGTGACTTAGTGATTTGCTTTCAACCAGAGATTATCAATGCTCAGTAAGGATCTCACAGCCGTTAGTTTCATCTCCCTGCACTCCATGTGAGATGGTTTAGATGTTATCATTCTCGGATTAAAGCAAAACACAATACATCAGGACAGATCACAGCTGAGGAAGAGAAATATGCCATTTCCTGTACATGGAGCAAATAGAGCAATGTCTGGAAGGAGAAATACTTCTTTTCCTTGTGTTCACATGCAATCTTACATTGCAGTTCTGTTTGTGTTCACATTAAAATAAAATCCCCTTATAGGAAAAGTTTCAAATAAATTTGAAAAAGAAAGGCATTGATTTTTATGTCCTGAATTTTCAGTCCTGCGTGGTGTCTCTGCCTTCTCTTTGCAACCAGTTTGCTGGACAGATGTTGAAATTCACCTCTGCTTTTTCAACATTGAAACAGTAAAATTAACTCCCTGAGGTAGCAGAAAATTAACAGGAAAAGTGCCTAAATCACAGTGGGTTTAATTATAATGTTATGGACTAAACTTCCCCTTGTTTTCTGTGGGTGGTCAGAAGGAAGTGTTCCCATTCTCCTAAATCTTGCATCATGGCTCTTTCCACTCTTGGTACAAATGGACTCTGTTTAAATAGCAACATTCAAAAGACCAGTGAGGAGATGTAGGGCAAGAGTCACTCCACAGATCATTAGAAGACTTCACTGAGGGCTGTTAAACATAAACAGAATGTATTACCCATAACTCAGGAACCTTCTGACCTACACACAGCTACAGGGTGAAAAAACTTGCTGAGGGAATGCCACTGTGTGCTTGCCATGGTTCTGTTGGTGCTATTGGTGACTCAGACAGGATGTTGAAGTAGATGGACCTTTGATATAATCAGATACTCACACAATTTTATTACCTCAGCTGCCCAAAATGACATGGACAGCGGTGAAGATGTGCAACTAATGAAATATAAGAATTTACAAGAGGACCTGGAGCACAACCTGCAGTCTGTTGTCCCTTACCACGTGTTCACTGTAAAGACCAAAAAAGAAAATCAACCCAAGATCCAATATTCTTTTTTTTTCAGTATAAATAGATTGGAATTAAACAAAACTCATTAAAGGGACAGAACAAGTGGTTCAATTTCTTGCACTCCACATCCAGAAAGATAGTTGTGTTGTCCGTAAGGACGTCTTTAAAGACTGAAGTGTTTATTCCTTCCAAGCCCAGCATGCATTTCTCAAGAAGAACATTCTGGAGGGAAATACACTGCATGGTGATTACCTTGTGTGACAGGTGGACAGAAAGTCAATTATTAAAAATGTCTACCTTTTAGATTTGAGAAGGGTGGACTAATGGAAGACTAATGGAAGAGCCTTTAAAGTGTGTTGAGGGATTGGATTTTTTTCAACAAAATGCAAGTGAAAGGCTGCAGCATCTAGTCAAATATCTCTGATTAATTCTACGGAGGCATGACCTGTTTAATCTCTCTCTGAAGCTCAGTTCCCAGAAGAAAAGCAAAGCCTCCTGAGAAAATCTTCATAAGAGAAAAATCTTGGGAAGGATATAGCTGGCTGGAAAGACTTAAAACCCTGCATGGAAGAACAAGGCAACCGTAAAAAAAAGTTGTTTGTAAAGGCAAATGCTCTGTTCTTAGGTTCACATGATCTCAGGAACACACTCTGACATCCTGTGCTGTAGGAGCAGATGCCTAAACTTGCCAAAAGGCTGTAAGACAACCCATTTCCGGACTTCGCCGACTAGTTAAAACAGTCTTATTATTTAATGCAGGTAGAGTTCCTGTGTATCAGTTGCACCTCGTCTTCCAGAAGGAATGCAGTTCTGACCCACAGTCCCTATTTAAACCAGAAACCACTGAAGCAATTATGACTTGGTTTCTCTGTGGACCACAGCCAATCACCAGTAATGTGATAGCAGAGAGGACGTACCTGTCAGTATCTTCCTTTATTACAAGTTATTTGAAAAACTGATGAAAAGATCCCTCTGTTTTAAGCGCTCACCACTTCCAAAACTTGATTGTCTTAAGAAAGCCTTTGCTAAACCTTACAGAAAAATGACAAAACAGTGATTAGAGGCTCTCTGGGATCTCTCTCTGGGCATAACTGGAAACACTCGGTTGCCACGGTTAATGAAGAAAGGAATGTTTGCTTAGACCCTGGGTATGTTTTCATAGTAGTTGTATAACACTAAGTGGTCCCTTTCATATGTGGGACCAAGGTTTTACATTTTAGTTCCTTTCTGATTACCATCTCTAACCTAGAAAGCAAATGTATCATAATTTATTCAAGGACTTTATCCCGGATGCTGACAGAATGTTTACCTAGGCATTTGCCATAAAATTAAGGATAGCAGAATCAGCATAAATTCAATTTGATTCTCCTCAGCCTATGACAGCATTTACGTTTGACAGAAAACTTGAATCTTAATAGTGTGTATATTCCACCAGTCCTCCATAACATTAAGGCTGTACATTTCATCATTGCCTCAATATAACTTTAGAGACTGCAGACATCACAAGAACCTTTAGCACATCATTGGATCTTTTCTCACTCCATTAAAAGAAAGGAGAAAGAATATGGGTAACTGAAACCTAGTTTTTAAGTAAAAATTTCTACCCTTCAAAAATATACTCTACCACTGCAAATCTTTTTAAGTGAGAGTGACAAAGTCATAAAGAGTATAGGAGAAAAAATTGAATTAAAAGATTCTCAAGTACGACATCTGAGTTCAACACACTTGGGTGATTCCCCATGGAACACGTTATGTTCTTTGTCCCATGTGAAAGGAAGCCAAAGCTAATTATAGAACATAGCACTGGGCAAGCAAATAAATCAAGCTTTGCACCGCCGAGTTCTCACATCTGCAAGTCAACAACTACGGATCTACTTATGTAGACTCTTGTCACAACAAAACGATACCAAATGTAAATGTAATTGCTTATCTTTGGATAAGAAGATGTAATCCAAAAGGAAATGCCCACTTCACAAGAATTCATAGCCATTGGCCAAACCACCACACATAAAAGTGCGTTAGAAGGCGAGCATTAGCTCAGTCTGTAACACCGCAGAAGCCCTCTCACAGCATCTCTGTAAAACCTGTGTATACAGCATATGATTTCAGCACTGGAAATAGAATCTCAAATACTGAAGCTGGCATATTATTGTATCTTGTATGTTATATGTGTAGTATAATATGCATTTAGTAATCTGTATACATGGGGATCACAAAAAAATAATATATAAGCATACAGATGTTTAAGTGTGTGCATGCGTGTGTGTAAGAGAAAGAGAGAAACAAAGGCAGAGGGAAGAACATGCAAATAGTCTTCCAAACAGAAACTTCCCCAGAAGATATGGCTTAAATGTCCATGTAACTGAAACTGAAAAAAGCCTACACACCCATTGCATAACCTGTAGCATAGAAATGGTGCAGTCCCCTCCATATGTGAAAGCCAGGTTGATTAGCAGACTCTGAACATTCAAATTGAAAGATTAGTTTAAGCAATCACATTGGCCACTAGCTTGCAGGGTTCAGCAACTTGGAAAAAATGGTGTCAAATTATATCTTTTTCTATTTGCCAACAGTAAGCATCTTCAGGCAGAAAGGGAAAAAACACAACATCAAAAAACATCCAAATTTGTGTGGAGACTGTTTTTGAGACTAAGTACCGTACTATGCAGTATATATTTTAATGTTCATTTCAGGACTCTGCTCTAAGGCTCATTCTCTCTAATTTAAAGGCAGGTAGTATTTACTTGCTGCTAATGCACTTGACTGCTAATGACTTGTCATCATTCAGTAGTGGCAACATCACACTACAAACATGTGAAATGCTCTATAAAGTCACCAGCACTGTTATTGTGGGAAGGAAAAGACACCACCTGAAACTAAAATCGGAACCAGTTATTTTTTCTCTCTCCTCTTTGAAAAGGTGGAGCTCACACACAACTTTAAACCTCTCTATTTTGTTCCTTAGCTTTGTTTCTGTCAACTTGGCTATTATTTGTCAAGAGTAAGTAGAGTGGCATCATAACCTTGAGGGATGATTCTCATTACAAGATATTGTAGGATTACTCCAGCTTTTTTTTAACTAATGCATTTAGCTCCAAGCCAAAAGAACAAAACACAACCACCCCACCACCGCTCGCAGTCATACTCAGGTGCTTTACTCCATTGCTTTAAATGTCTATGTACCTTTCTGGATTTCTTTTTTTTTCTATATGTTGCATTTGGCCACACCACAGGATAGCTTTCTCTAGCCAACTGGATTCTAGTATAGCGGAGGTCAACTGCTAAATCCATATGCAGAGTTATCAATAGGATTTGTACAACGTGAAGGGAGGTCTCTGCAGTCCCAATTTCATCTGGGTTTTTTATCTGTATCAGGCAAGATTAAAGCTAGGCAAGATAGCTAGCAAAGGAGGCGTCGAGTTGTGTAAGGGCACCATTTGACTTTGACCATTTGACTCAGTGCCTGTCTTCGCTCATTTAACATCTTTGCTGTGCTAAATCCAGACCTGGCTGAAGTCATTCATTACACAGCATTAAGCCACTGATAAGAGACAGGAAACTTAAAACTCAAAGAGCGTGTTCTCACTTGGATAATAATTCTGTAAAAAATTAGAAAAACTCTCAGGACTCCCCAAGCTTTGCTCCTTCACAGATCATTAATGAAGTAATGAAGAATTTGGCCACCACTAAACACTTTAAATATCTCAAATGCTTGGATTAGCATATATGAAAGCCACTGCCTTTTATTGCACCGAATCCAGTTTGCTTAAGCATGTAAAATGGGACATTGTATTGCTGGAGATTTTCCTCTTTTTTACAATAAGCTTGACACCGACTGGATTGAATAAAAAGGAGGATAAAAAAAATCCAGGACTTTTATAAGGGTCTTTTTTTCAGCAGTTGGCCACACAAAATAGAACAAAAAGTTACAAGAAAATAGATTGGTTTCAGTAGAACCCCACTGATTTCCAAAGATCCCTTCTGGAGAAAAAATGAGGGGAAAAAAGTAAGTAGATAGTACTAGAGAAAATCCCCTTTGGTCTGTAATAGGTACTCTTGTGCAGGAAGCCACCAGCACCTGTCAGTGCTGCTGGTGCTCAAATGACGGTGTGAAGTGAAATGTGCTTCTTATCAGCAGTGCCTGAGTTACATGCTGTTTCTCTAGATGATTTGGAAATACAGTTGGCATGTTTTATTTGAATTATGAGGTAAATAACTACGTGTTCAGGGAAGAAAAAAAAAAAAAAGGCAAACAGAAGAAGAGAAAAAGAGGCAACAATCTCGTGTAAGGAAAACACTGCATAATCCATTTAGCAATTTACTACAATGCAAATGGTCTCACATCATTAGCAAAAAGAGGTTTTTATAGAACATTTCAACTTTGAAAGGTTGCACAAAAAGATCAGTATGCGATCACTACCTCATCTTGATCTGCTTTCCATTATTCTTCTACAGGAAAAAAAATATTTTGATAGAGGACAAAATGCAGTTCCCAGCTGTATTTTGTCATGGAATGGCTTTCATAGCTCTACCATCAGGAAAAGATTCTCAGCAGCTGGGTAAATACATTCTGCTTTGTTGATGCTGCCTGTTAATTTTGCATGTAAAACTTGCCAACGTTATAGAACTATAAAGCTTCAGAAAATACCATTGGTGGGAAGTGCAGTTGCTATACTATGGATAATTCATAGGCAACAGATGAAAAGGATCATGCTGATTCCTCTCATGAAGTATTCCAGGATCTGTTTTCAACACAGAGAGCCCAATGATGAAGTCGATAGGTAGGCGGTCAGCTGCTTAGATACTGCAGTGTAAGTGTGTATGTATGTATATATGGGCTTACTGCCAGGTTGCAAGCAGGTTTTAAGCCTCTTATTTTAAATAATATGTTTACTAAAGAGTAGCTTCAGCATCAGCCACTGTATCCTTAAAGGTACAAGTATGGAAACTAAGAAAGAAATTACAATTGATTGAAGTTCATGTTATAAATGGTCTTCTAGATACGTTTTTAGAATACCATTTTCAAGTATTAATCTTTGTTTCAATGTGTTGGGCTTGTACCTAGAAACATTCCCATGCACCTCAGGCACTTAGAACACATCTTCCTGCCATAAGGTATTGCTGGCAAGGGACACCAGCGTCACTGCCGACTGATTTTACTTCAGAGATGGGAAAAGTGCAGCTGTAAGCATGTTCCTATGGTACTGAAGCTAAATAGCTCTTCTTCCCACTTTCCCAAACAGCCTGGGCGTACCTATGTAACTGAAAATGCGATTTACATCAGCTAATCTGAATCTAAGCATGCAGGAAGATGTACTTAGAGGGGGCACCATCCCTACCCTGAAGAGTACAGCCTCAAAAACACTCTGACACAAAGAGCTCAGTTATCCCCTTCCACCCCTCCCTGCTGTCTCCTCCCTACTGTGTCCCTTCTGCATCGAGATGCCGCTTCTTTCTTCCTCACTCCCTCCTGTGCTCTGCATTGAGAGGTTTGTTATCCCCCATTGAGAGGTTTGGCACTCAGACCCTCTCCCACCATCCATGTGTTTCTGGCGTGCCCATTACCTTCCATCTTGGATTTTCCTCTGACAAAAATAGCTACAGAGCCCTGGCACAGAGAACCAGTCAGTGTTATCTTTAGATAATCCCCTAAAACGATGACTAATCAATTTGGAAAAGGAATAGTAAATGGAAAGGAAGATCATTTGAAGCAGGGATTTGGGCTGATGATATTTGCTGTTAAGCTGAAGCTAAGTAATCTCAGCAGCTGCAAAATTTCAACTCCGTTGCAAGGGGCTATAAACTAAGTCACAAGACGGAAGGAAGGAAACACGGAGAACAAGAAAAGATGAACTGTTAAGCTCCTTTTGCAAATACGAATTTGATTTAATGCTCCAGATTACTAACTTGGATTATTTGATTCCAAGTGCTGGGGTTAATCAACACTTTCCCTTAACAACTCTGAATGAAATGTTCTTTCCACAGCTCTTGTGGAGATGACATAAAAGTACACAGCCACATTAATAATAGGGAAAGTCAACATAATCCTCAATCCCCAAGAAAAATGTCATAAAGTAGCACGGTCTCCATAGGAACTACACAAAATCTGGAGCTTGCATTTTGCAGGTCTCTCTGGTGTTAGCATGATAGCGTTGGACATGAACAGTGGACATGTGTTGGCTGGCCCAGAAAAGTGAAAAGAGTATGAAAGTGTCCTCCCCTCAAATGGCTCTTTTATAAGCATTTGACTACAGTGTATCTGAAGCTAAGGAAACCACGGCTCCAATCTACAAGATAATCGGCCATCTACATATTTATATGCTAAATAGAAAATGCCCAACTAGGTGCTACAGTCATCTATTTATTTCTTCAGGAATAGGTCTGATGTAGCTTTCTCTACTACGTTATCATAGATACACACCTTGTCTGTAGTGTAGGCAGAAAAAATGCCATTCAACATCTTTTTAGTAAAAAAATTTAAAAAAAAATAACCACAATGGGCAGCTGTTAGCAAGTGCTTAAACACCTTTCATCAAGCACTGAAATACCACAGATATTCTTCAGATCCTGCTGCTTCTGACAGGTACAAGCCCTCATTTACAATGTCTGAATTACAACACCATAGAATTCTTGCGTGCCTTTGTGTCACTAGAACGGCTTCTGAGTCTTATCTCTACAGATACAAACCGGGAATAGTAATTCCCTCTCCTAGAAGTGTAGCCAGCAAAACTGATAACTCCCTTAAAGACTAGGAAGCCCTCAGATATTGTAGCAGCGATGTCCTTAAATGTATACCAAACAGACAAGCCAATACATTCAAAAGGTATAAAAAATATGACCCTATATGATCTATTTTGAATTAAAAAAATACAGTCAGTGCTCTCCCAATGGGCCGTCGCTTTGCTGCACTTCCTGAAGTGATCAATGAAGTAATCGTACATCTTTACTTGCTGAAGCTACTTCCAGCAGAAAGTTCTATCATATCTTAGGACAACAGCAGCAAAATCAGACTTGGAAGTTCTATTTTCCTTTAAATCTTCCTGCCCTAGTGTAACTAGAATAGCACTGCAAATTAAAAGGAGACAAGGGAGGAATATAGATGTAAAGAGCAGGAGCAGACATTATTATTGTCAGGGAGAATTAGCCAGCTGATCTTTCTGACCGCAGAGCAATTTAATTTGGCCTTTTACTGCATCCATTTTCTCTGATTAATTTTAGTGATGTCAGACTTCTTGTCCCTTGGGGCTAGAAGTCTGCGGGACATTGTCCAAGTCTTTAGCCCAAGGTCCTGCATCCGCCTCTCTGGTGATCCTGCAGGTGGGAGCAGCTGGAGTCCTGACACTTCTCAAAGGCGCAGGTGATAATCTGACAAGTGTTCTTCCTCCCTTTGTGAAATGTGCCCTAGAATTAAAGGCCCGAGTTACTGCTCAGCACTTAACAGCTGTTGGCTCTTCCTGACAGCATTAATACAAGATTAGACAGAGAGATGTTTAGAGAGCGAGAAATATTTAACGAAATTGCAGGTCTGTGAGTTTTCTATCAAAGGTGTTTATTCAATCAGAGCTCGCGTCTGCAAGGCTTTAAAATAAGAATTTATCTATCTACAAAAAAATAAGAATTTATCTATCTACAAAAAACACCAGTAGCTGGAGTCATTTGCACACAAAATGTCCCCACTTGAGGTGAAAAGGTTTGCATTTTCTGTCTCCCCTCACAGGAAGTCTCATCTGCTGTCACCAACACATACGAGCTCTGTCTGTTGGAAAAGTTCATCATCTGCTGCTCTGACCGTGCACAGCACAGAGATAGCTGTGTTTCATTCCTGCCTGTTCCAACGCTTTTCCTTAAAATCATATCAAGTACTACTAACAAAAAAAAGGCGTCTTAAAAAATAAAGCTTAAAATAACTTTAAAACAGAAAGGAGCCACTTTTTTTGCCTTTCTGGGTTTTTTTTGTTTTTTTTTCTGCTTCTAAGTCTAATGTTCAGGAATAAATTAAGCAGTGAAGAATACATGTCCTCATCACAAATTGCTGTATAAATTAAGTAGTTGTGAATTTATTCATCTTAGTCCCTCCCGTCTTTTGCCCCAGTTTTGCCATCTATTCCTTCAACAGCTATGTTTACTTCTCTATTAATTTTATCAAATTCAAGTTCCCCAGTGATATGCCTGAGGGCAGGAATTTAAGTGAAGCTCCTATATCTCCTTATCCTGACAGCATCTTCTTGAGCTCCTTACAAATCAGGATCCAGCTGTAAAAGTGAAAAGATGAAACTGATGACAACATGCATTTCCATCTGATTTCCATAACATCACATGTTATGGATATTACTGTGTATTACCGTATTATTTGGCATTATCGCAAACTTAGCTGCTGTCTTCTGGAAGCAGGGTAGGAAATCACTGAATATAGTCCCGGTAAAAGAAGAAATATTTTGTTTTCATATCGTTAGACTGTCTACGGGAATCAATGCTGAAGAAAAGGTCAAGCTAAATTTCAAGCTGGTATTTCAATCTGACGGCTTGTGGTCCTAGATGTGGTTTAAAATACAGTTATTTTGTAATCTATTGGAATATAACCCCTTTTCTCTCTGTAGCTGGGACCAAGCTGCTGTGTTAATCACAGAGTAACAGCTTCTTTTAAGAAAAATTTAAAAAAAAAATGTAAATTTCTATCCTGAAAAGGGGAGCTTCCATGTAAATAAAGTTAATAAATATTTAAATTCAGTCACTTATTTAAAGACTATATCATAGCACAAAGCTAAAAGGAAAGGGGAAAAAGATACATTAGCATCCTCAGTTTTGGTATTGCCTGGCTCTTATCTGCTTAGCTCTTCAAACTGAGCATTAGTTTAACCAGCTTTTTGTTTAGGAAAAAAAACCCCAGATGGTCAAGAAATACACCTAAATCTGTCTTTCCAGAAGTGACTGAGAAGTACAAAAAGGTATTTTTAGAACAAGCGACCCAAGTCCTTCAGCTCTCGCAGGAGCAGCTGCGGAATAATCCAGGGATACTGGTAGAGGCCTGCCAATAAGAATTAAGTTAATTAAGGTGAGCTGTCAAATCCTTTCCAGTGCGACTGGCAGTGTCATGGTTTGAACAGATTGTTCTCTGAGAAAGGATGTAATTTACTCAAAATAATACAGGCAAAGAGAAGAAAAGGCCAAAGCCCTATTGTGTACTTCTCTGCGGTGGTAGGCGGCTGTTTTTGCAGTTACTCCAGAGAGATTTTAAGTGAGTTCAGGCACCTTAGGGCCGCCAATGAGCTGAGGTAGGAGGGCACATATTGCATGCTTCAAACTCCCCGAGGAACCCACCAGCTTTTTCTGAGCCTAGACCACGCGAAACGTTTTCCCATCGCAGTGACACTGCTCTCACCAGCTGAGAGAGCAAAGGCCAAGCCCAGCTCAGACGTGTCTATACAGGATGATTTGCAGGGAAGGCATGTGACTTTGCCAGCACATCTAACCCTACAGGCATCAAGTTGATTATATTTCTGGGTTTATTTCTAGACAAGTGAATCAAGGTCAGTACCTTTTGTCAGGACAGGCAGGGCCCTGCAAAATGCGGTAAATTGTAATAGACTATTTCATATGAACTGGGAGGAAAATGTGAGATTAGTTTTTAATGTTCGGGCTTAAAAATGTCCAGGAGAGTGACCCACAGGTAGAAGATCTCAGTGTTGTTTAAAATTGAAGCTACTTGACCTGTTGACCATGTTGCTCTGCTAAACTAATATGTATGCAAAATGCAAAATCAGTCTAATTCCCACCGATGGCAACAACAGGAATAGTCATTTATGAGTGGAGACCCTTGCAACCAACACCAAAAATCACCTTCTACAGGAATATACATCACCTCAGGCATTTTGTCATGCTGTTACATCTTCTCTCAAGCATATTTTTTTCACTTTGGGAAGGAATACGAAAGCAAGCAGAACATCATTTCTCTCCAGTAAGAGCTTTTATAGATTTTGACTTAAGGTGACTTACGGTATACAATTTTAGAATTTTTAATCAACGTGACATTTGTTCAGAGGAAATTCAGAATCCAATCTTAAAAACTCTAGGCACATGAATAAAATAAACCACTTCTGGAAGTTGTTTATATGCATGAGTTAGCCATCCGAAAAACTCCTCGCACCTGACTGCTTTCAGAATGTAACGTCGTTCTTGCAGATTGGAATTACATCGCATCGCGATGCTTGTTTTGAAAAGCTTTTTTTTTTAAGGTTCTGGGAATGGTAGAGGTTGGCAGATGGGCAGCAGAATTAAATGTTACCTCTAAATGTATTTCTACAAATTAGTTGCTGGGATTGTTTATTTTTCTCAATGCTCCACATGTACTCGAGAGAGAAAGAGCAACCTCACCTTCAAACATACATTTTCTTGTCCAGTTCTTCATTGAAAAGCAGATGTTAATGCTGCTTCCCATTCTATAAAATCTTCTGCTATTTGTCCTCAATAAGACTTTTAAAAACCTTTATATTTATACTCAGAGCCCTGCAGGACTCTCATTCACCTCAGTGGGTCTTGAGGGGATTTTTGCCTGAGGTAAGACCAGGAGATGCAAATCTGATGTTCATGCATTTTGACAAAAACATCTTCACACATTTTGAGTTCAGTACTGTACAGTATTGATCTTTTTTTTTAATTTTCTCCCCACATCCTAACAACTCAGTGCATTGAATATTTAATAATACAGGTGATTTGAGGCCCCATTGTCTGACTCCTATAAATAACATAATAATTGAAACCAAATCATTTTCCTTCTCCATTGTGTACGCAAGGCTGGAAAATTGATCTACATGGGTACAATGTCTTTCAAAAAAATACCATATACATCAGCAGCAATGTAAAAGAAACAAGAATAAAGTGGACCTTGAAAAAAAATATGAACAAATTTTTTAATTTTAAAATATTTTGCCGCCCCCTTCTGGAATCTAATAAAATGTGCAGCTCAGTTGTTTGCAGTACCTACATAATTTAGCCTTCAGCAGCAATTTCTAACATTATTGCAGAGAAAGAATATATACATTTCTTATTTTTAAAATTCTAAACAAATACGCCCAATTTCACCTTCCACAGAGAGATGGAACAGCACAAATTCAGATTTAAGGCTTTCATATCTGAATAGAGGAAAACACAAATGCCATGAATAATCAGTAGATCAAGCATTATTTGGTCGTAAAGAAACAGAGGTGAACAAAGCAAGGAGCTGCTCACAGATGACACATAAATATCAATTAAGCATTCACAATTAATTAGAACTCGGGGCCTCTTTCCCCCAGGTGTGTTGTGGTCTTTGCATAACCGCACTGTTTTTAAAATATAACTCTACATAAATAAACAAGAGGCAAACAAGTCCTAAGGCTCTGGGCTCTGTCCTACATAGTCCCTCCCTGTTTCTGTCAGAGAGATTTTCTTCTGCACCACATGTGAAAATGTAAAGTATTTTGGGGAAGATTAATATATGCAAATATAACACCAGTACAGAGAGCATGTCAGAAGTTCTTTATTATCACTAAGACAACTGGAGCACCGGTCTTATTTTGGAACAGGAGCTATCAGAAGCATTTAAACTGGAAAAAGAGTGGAAATGTCCATATCTGTACAGGGTTCTGAAGCCGACAGTTTTCTTCTGAAGCATGAGATCATTCTTCCCAGAGCATCCTGGGGTTTGGTCACCTCCGTCATCGCTCATACGGTGGACAGATGACCTCTAGCACAGTCAGCTCTGCAGGGACGTGTGCTGCTTGGCAAGGTGTCCGGTCTGCTGGGAGTTGGTGCTCACTAGGTGTGTTGCACAACCACCTTTTGGTCAACTAAAAATTGGAGTACTAAGAGGTGCGAGCACTGGGGTTTTTATTGCCACACCACTATCATTCCTTCATCTCTAAAATTCCATTTAAATTGATGTGAAGCTGCTATGAATTTTTTCTTTTCCAGAAAGCACTAAAATGTATATTCCTTGTGAAATATGTTGTCTACATGAGGACTTAAATCTCAAGTGGGAAGTTTTGGACAATTACCTGTCTGTAAGAGTGGGATTGATCGAACCTGTGTCAATCCTGTCTTCTCCTGCAATGGCATTGCCCTGCGTGGCATATATGTATATCTATCTATATATATATATCTCTTGTGGGAACAGGTATGTGGGCTACATGTTGGATATGGGATAAATAATAAATCCTGCTGACTTCAGCTGGTTTCTGCAAAGCAAGGGTGAAGTCTGGAGAAGAGAAAGCTCCAGGGAGACCTTATAGCAGCCTCCACTACCTGAAGGGGACCTGTAGGAAAGCTGGGACTTTTTGTGAGGGCATGTAGTGATAGGATGAGGGGCAATGGTTTTAAACTAGAGCCGGGTAGATTCAGATTAGACATTAGGAAAAAGTTCTTTACTATGCGGGTGGTGAGACACTGGGAACGGGTTGCCTAGAGAAGTTGTGGACGCCTCATCCCTGGAAGTGTTTAAAACCAGACTAGATGAGGCTCTGAGCAACCTGATCTAGTGGGAAGTGTCCCTGCCCACGGCAGGGGTTTGGAACGAGATGGTCTTTAAGGTCGCATTCTAGAATTCTACGAAGTCTGACTTTTGCCCTGGTAACAAAAGGCGGTGACGTGAGGCTTCCATTTTGAACACGCAGCCGCGTCTGTGCTCGGCCGACCCCCAATGTCTGCCCGTGCAGCTCCGGCACACGGAAGGCCTGACGGTTTAAGGACGAGAGGCGGGAGCTCAGCGGCTCAAAGCCAAGGCCAGAGCGCGCCGGCTGCCGCC